>PVIW01007928.1:0-66726 GCA_004026585.1 Noctilio leporinus | reverse complement strand
ATGGATTGTTCCCTTAAGTATTATGAAATGTCCATCTTTGTCCCTTTTTATGTCCTTCATTGTAAAATCTATTTTATCTGAAATCAGTATTGCTACTCCAGCTTTTTTTTCATGTCCATTTGCTTGATATATAGTTTTCCATCCCTTCACTCTCAATCTGTGTCAATCTTTTGTTCTGAGGTGGGTCTCTTGAAGACAGTATATATGTGGGTCATGTTGTCTTATCCATTCGGCTACCCTATGTCTTTTGATTGGTGCATTTAATCCATTTACATTTAAAGTGATTATTGATTGATACTTATTCATTGCCATTTTCTCCATTTGTGTCTGTATTCCTCTTTGGCTTTCTCTGTTTCTTCATTTCATTTGTTTACTTATTTTTATAGCAGACCCTTTAGCATTTCTTGCAATCCTGGTTTGGTAGAGATGTATTCTTTTAGTCTTTTTTTGTCTGGGAAGCTCCTTATTTCTCCTTCTATCTTAAATGAGAGCCTTGCTGGGTAGAGTATTCTTGGTTGCAGGCCTTTGTTTACCATGACTTGAAATTCTTTTTGCCATTCCCTTGTGGCTTGAATTGTTTCTGTTGAATAATCATTTGATAGCCTTATTGGAGCCCTTTTGTATGTTATTTGTCTTTTCTCTCTTGATGCTTTTAGGATTCTCTTTTTGTCTTTGAGATCTGCCATTTTAATAATAATGTGCCTTGGTGTTGGTCTGTTTGGGTTGATCCTCATTGGGACCCTCTGTGCTTCCTGAACTGGATTCATGTTTTCACTCATCATGTTAGGGAAATTTTCTATCATGACTTTTTTGAATGGGTTTTCCATTCCTTGTTTCTCTTCTCCTTCTGGTATCCCTATGATACGGATGTTGTTATGTTTCATGTTGTCCTGCAGCTCTCTGAACCCCTCTTCAGTCTTGTTCAGCCATTTTTGATTCTCTTGTACTATCTTGGAGTATTTGTCTACATTATCCTCCAACTCGCTGATCCAGTCCTCTGCTTCCTCTAGCCTACTGTTGATTCCTTCTACTGTATTCTTCAATTCAGAAATTGTATTCTTCATTTCCTGCTGGCACTTATTGATAGTTTCCATGTCCTTTTTCATGCTGTTGTAGTTCTTGGTAAGTTCCTTGTAACTTCCCTGGAGTTCTTTGTAATTTCCCTGGAGTTCTTTGTAATTTCCCTGGAGTTCTTTGTAGTTCTCCTGGAGTTGTTTACAGTTTTCTTTGATGTGGCTGAGCTCACTGAGCTTCTCTATCATCATTCTTTTGAATTCCTTATCTGATATTCCAGGTGCCTCTGTTTCATTTGGTGATCTCTCTGGGGATTCTTCCTTTCCTTTTGGTGCTGGACTGATTCTTTTTTTCCCCATTTTGGGTGTCTGTTCTTGCTCTTTATTTATTTATTTATTTTTGTTCCTTCCTTGGGTTAACCTGCTTTGCTTCCTTGCCTTAGTTGAGCTCCCTTCTGTGATAGGAGATTTGTGGAGTTCAATGTTGCCGTCTCCCAGATTTTCTCCACTTGCTGTTCTTGGTGTGTCCTTTATTTGGGCTGTCTGGTTGTATTCTGGGCCTGCGGGCTTTTAGCAGAAACAAAAACAAAAAACAAAATACCAAACCAAACCCCCCCAAACATAAAAAAAAAAAAATTGCAAAAGGATAAAAGAAATAAAAATGATAATAATAATAAGAAGAAAGGTTTTAGATGGCTGTTCACCCTTAATAATCCCTGACTGGTCCAGATGGAGCCTGGACCTGAGGGCTTTCAGCAGAGGAAAAAAAAAAAAAAAAAAGGAGAATGTCAGAAGAGAAAGAGAAATCAATATTAATAAATAAAAGGTTTAGGTTTCTGTTCACCTTTTATGGTCTCTGTTTGGTCCTGGTGGAGCTAGGACGAGTGGGTTTTATCAGGGAGAAAAGAAAGGAGGAAGAAAGAAAGAAAGAAAGAAGGAAAGAAAGAAAGAAAGAAAGAAAGAAAGAAAGAAAGAAAGAAAGAAAGAAAGAAAGAAGAGAAGGAAAGAAAGAAAGAAAAAAAAGATGGGGGGAGAACATCACAAGACAAAGAGAAATCAATATCAATAAAGAAAGTTTTTAGCTGTGTGTTCCCCCTTTATGATTTCTGATTGGTCCAGGTGGAACCAGAACCTGTGGGCTTTACCAGGAAGAAAAGGAAAAGAAAAATTAAAAAAAAAAAAGAGGAAGGAAGAAAAGAATAAAGAAAGGGTTTAGAAAGGCTGGGGAAGGGAGGAATACTTAGATTGAGGATTGGGAATGCGTTTTAGCCACAGAGTGAATAGACTTTAATTCGAGAGTAGGGGAGGTTCTTGGATATTTAGGTGGATTGAGGTATGCGGGGGATTAAGAATATGTGAGGAGTAACTTTTGCAAAGGATATGTTGGGGCTTAATAGTTCATATTGCTCTCGGTATAATTCAGGTGCTTGAGATTGGCAGCAATCCCTTTCCTGAGGCTGCCTCTTTTTCTTGGTCAGGACTTTATATTCTATAGTCTATATTCTAGTGGGTCTTGGCGCATGGCAGGGCCTCTGATTGTCACAGTAGGGCTGATTCTGAGTGTCCACCCCCAGGTAGGCTGGACCTTCCGCAGCCTGGCTGGGTTTTAGGGCTGCTGGTGTTCTGGAGCCTGCAGGCAGCCCCCTCCCACTCCTGGCAGAGGTTCCTGCCCAGGACGAGCCCCTAGCACTTCTGCAGGGCAGCCCGCAACTTCACTGGTCCCTGTGACGACTGGCCCCACCCCCGCAGTTCCGGGAGGAAGCCTGGCCTGTCAGTCAACAATGTCAGGGGTCCGCCTACACTGTCCTGCCCTTCCGGGGCGGGCACCACGCCTCCAAGCCAATCAGCTCTCTGCAGAGTCCTTTACGCTGCCTCTGTGATGAGCCCCTCCCAGGCGTGGGCGGTGCGGCCTTTGTCTCTGGCAATGGCGGGTCGCCCGCCACTAGTTCCCTGCTTGCCGGCTCTACGGCTCGCCGTTTGGAGTTTCCAGCGGAGCCTGGGGGACTGTGTGGTTGTGCAGGGCTGTGCCTCCCCCCTCGCAGGGTCTTCTAGCTGCTGTTTCCCTGGTGGCCCAGCAGCTCCGTTTTCGGCTCTCTCACCGCCCCGGCTGGTGCACTTCCCACTCCCCTGCCCCGGCTTCCCACAGGACTCTTCTCCTCCGCCTCAAGCCTCTTCTCCTCCGCCTCTAGCCCTGCTTGGAGCCTTCTCTACCTGTTGCCAGGGTAAGTCTCTCACACAGTCCCTCCCCTGCAAGAGTTCAATTCCAAGTTCCCTACAGCCTGCACTTCACTGCTGAGACTTCCAGTCACCACAGACCCCGAAACTGGCCCCAGTCAAATGCGCCCCTCTGGGCAGAGCCGCCCCTGCCCAGAGCCGACCTCGGCCCACCGGCCGGTCAGTTGGGAACGCCTCACCTACTGTCCTGCTGGCCTCCTCTGCCTCTGGGCCGCATTCCCCTGTGTCCAGATGCTGCCCGTTCTAATCCCCAAGGTCCTGAAGACGTCTCACGCTCCCTATCCTGTCCTCTAGCTGCTTTGGTACTCGAGAACACCATCAGCACTGCTCTCTACTCTGTCGCCATCTTCCCTCTCAGGATCTGCTTTTTAAAAAAAGAAAAGAAAAGAAAAACAAAAATGAAGAAACAAAGAGCGACAAAGAAGAACACAGGTACAAAGTGTTCTTCTTGATAAATAAGTATCAATCAATAATAACTTTAATTGAAATGGATTAAATGCACCAATCAAAAGACATAGATAAGGTAGCCCAATGGATAAGGAAACATGACCCACATATATGCTGTCTTCAACAGACCCACCTCAGAACAAAAGATCAACACAGTTTGAAAGTGAAGAGGTAGAAAAATACATATCAAGCAAATGGACATGAAGTAAAGGCTGGAGTAATAATACTATTTCAGACAAAATAGATTTTATGATGAAAGCCATAAAAAAGAGATAAATAAGGATATTTCATAATATTTAAGGGAATAAGCTATCAAGAAGAAATAACTCTGGTAAACATATATATACCCAACATAGGAGCTCTGAAATACATAAGGAAAATCTTAGGGGACTTCAAGAAGGATATAGACAGCAACACACTAACAGTAGAAGATGTTAATACCCCACCATTTAAACAATAGAATACTATTCAGCAGAAAGAAAGAAGGAACTCGTACCCTTTGCAACAACATGGATGGAACTGGAGAGTATTATGCTTAGTGAAATAAGCCAGTCAGCAAAGGACAAATATCATATGATCTCACCCATTACAGGACAATAATGAACAAAACTAACAACAAGCAAAACAGAACCAAATATATGAATATAGTGAATAGGCCTTCAGTGGTCAGGGGGAAAGTGGTTGGGGGGAGTGGGGAGGCAGAGGCAGGGAAGGGGAGCAGCTTAGACAAGAACTTAGTATGAAGTAACCATGGATATGGACAACAGGTGGGATTGACTTTGTGGGGGATGGGTGGGTGGAGAGAGCATCGGAGGGGAGCAAAAAGGGGATGGATGTAATACAACAACAATAAAAAAGAAGAAAGGGTTTAGGTGGCTGGAGAGGGGAGGAATGCTTAGATTGAGGACTGGGAATATGTTGTAGCTGGAAAGTGAGTAGATTGTAAATCAAGAGTAGGGGGAGGGTCTTGGGTATTTAGGTGGATTGAGATAGGGGAGGAGTAAAAATATGTGAGTTGTGATACACTATGGTGTAAACAGTATTTACTTAAAATACACTAATTGTGAGGGTTGGAAGTAACTTTTAAATAGATATGTTAGGGATTAATAGTTCATATAGCTCCCGGTGTAACTCAGGTGCTTGAGATCAGCAGTGATCCATTTCCTGAGTCTGCCTCTTTTTCTTGGTCAGGTCCCTGCAGTCTACAGTCTAGCTGTGTGGTCTTGGAGTGGCAGAGCCTATGGTTGTCACAGACAGGGCTGATTCTGAGTGTCAGCCCCCAGGTAGACTGGGCCTCAAGTAGCCTAGCTGGGTTTCAGTGCTGCTGGTGTTCCGGGGCCCTCCCTTCTCTGTTTCCATTTGAAGTCCAGCAGGGTGCTTCTGTGATGTCTGTAGCTGCTCCTCCCCCTCTAGCTCCTGGAGAATGTTCCTGCCTGCAATGGGCACCTGGCTCCCCTGCAAGGTGGCCTGCAACCTCGCTGGCTCCTGTGATGACTGGCCCTGTCCCCCGCAGCTCCTGGAGGAGGCAGCCCCCATCCGCCAGCAGTACCAGGGGTCTGCCAACAGTGCCCGGCTCCCCTGGAGAAGGGCCAACCCTCCAGGCAGTCCAGGTCTTGGAGGAATCCTTCACCGCCAGCCTCTGTGATGTGCACCTGGCTCCCCAGAGCATCTGCAGCCTTTGTTGCCTACAATGGGCGTGCTAGTTGCCCCAGCTGCAAGCTCCTGGCTTGCAGTTTGGAGTTTTCTTGGGAGCCTGGGGGCCTGGTGTGGGTGCATAGAGCTGGGGCTATCCCCTCACAGGGGCTTCAAGCCACTGTTTCCCTGGTGGCACAGTGGCACTGTTTTTGGCCCTCTCTCCACTCCTACCTGTGCACTTCCCTGCTCCCAGCTCCTGCTCCCCACAGGACTCTTCTCCTCTGCCTCTGTCCCAGTGAGGAGCTTCCTCTCAGGGTCACCAGAGCGAGGCTCTCACACATTGCTTCCCCTGCAGGAGTTCAATTCCTCATTCCCTCCAGCATTTGCCCCTATTGCCCACCCTTCACTGCTCATATTTCTAGTCTCCAGGGAGTCTGGAGCTGGCTTCAGTTAAAAACGCCCCTCTGGGTAGAGCTGTCACTGCCCAGAGTTGACCAAGTCCCGCAGGCAGGTTTGGAACTGCCTTGCCTGCTCTCTTGTAGGTCTTTGCAAACTCTGGGCTGTGCTCCCCTGAGTCCAGATGCTTACTGCTTTAATTCTTAGAGAGCTGCAGACGTCTCATGCTCCCTATCCTATCCTCCAGCTGCTCTGGTACACGAGAACTCCATCAGCACTGCTCTCTACTCTGTAGCCATCTTTCTTCCTAGTTTCTTAAAATAAGTTTTAGGGTTAGAATAGCTGGGATAGAATGTGTGAACATGTTAAAGGTTTTGGGGGATTGTCACCACACAGACTCATCTTCCCACAGCAGTGCTGAGATCTGCTTACCTCCCAGGTAGCACTGGGCATGCCCCTTAAGACTGATTTTAATGCTTAGAAAGGGAACTTTATGTGTTCTTTTATGTGATCCTCAGTCAAGTGTGGCCACAAGAGGAGCCACAGGAGAGACACAAAAAACTCCAAAGTTTATTATGCTCACAAGTTTTGGAGAGAGGTTACCATACATTATGCATGGTCACAGGGAGAAGTGATGGGCTTGGAGGAGGGTACAAAAGACAGAATGGAGGTGAAAGCTAGAGCCATGTCTTTTTGGGCTTTCTGGGGAAAAGCAAAGCAGGGAAAAATTACGAGTATAGGATTAGCTAGTTTGAATAACTCCTGAGGTCTTTGAGCTATAGGCTGTCTCTGGAATGACAAAGACAGGAATATTGCCTGCTTGAGGTACTGAGGTACACGGGCCAACAAGGGAGGTATGACATTGGATTTGTTAATTTGCTTATTCAAGGTATGCTCCTTGTGGTCCCTTTTCTCTAAGTATTGGCCAGCTGAAGGAGGGGCAGTTTCTTGTCAGCCAGAATATTGTTTTTTTTTTTGTTGTTTGTTTGTTTTTGACTGATATCAAACTATCACACTATATGAATATAAACATATATATATGTGTGTGTGTATATATATATATATATATAGTACAAATAATTAGATCAATGAACTCTCTTCTTATATCTCGACTGAAAACTGAAGAGCCTACCTGACTGCCAGTTATCTTCATAGTGATGAACCTCCCTTTTGTGGTATTTCCACATTCAGATTTGACTAGTCTTGCAGTGATGTAGTTAATATATAGCTTTTGGATAGCATTAACTGACAGTCAACATACTTCTTAATAATTAAAAAAGGGAATCACCTGTCCAAAAATATACCTCAGGCATTAGCTTTGGACCAGTACTCTCTCTGCTAATAAACATGAGACAACATGCTATCATTTCTTGGTTCATGTAAGGAAGTGAATGGATTGGAAACACTGTTAAGGGACTAAAATAAATATACTAATTCATAAAATCTTACACATACAAATGGAAAATCTCCACACTGTCATTAACTTCTTGAAATATAGGCTCTTTTGTCCCATTCCTTGCTAGTAATAGAGCCTGGAATATTTCTTGTGGAATGCCTCATTCCAGACTTCTTTCATATCATTCTTTCCATAGGTACATACTATGTTTGCAGTGGCCTGGGCAGTCTTCTCCTTGATAATCACAGCATGCCCAAATGACAAGCAGTGAATTCTATGATAAGAGGCTACTCAAGGCTCTTGTGATGTTGAGAAATCCTGTGATATTGAATTGGCGGAGCACTCCATTTGAGGAATCTTTCAAGACTTCTCTTCTTCCCAATCTACTTCCTATTCAAATCTCCAGTTATCTTCCTGAATGTAATGCTTAAGCTCAGCAGATAAGGCTTTTAATTCTTCTAGCACATGATCTGATTCACTTGGAGCTGCCTCTGTACTGAAGTAGAGTAGCTTTTCATTAATGTACATCAGACAGTAAGGACTAACATTTCTCAAGCTTACAGGAATCCCTTTAAAGTTATTCCCAGGAAGATTTGGTAACAAATGTCATTGTACTTCAATCAGAATTGTCAGGGTTGATTTTAGATATAGGCCCAGGAGTGTCTAGCAGTTGCTTGTCTTTTATGAACAAGAACTGCTTGCAAGCAATAAAGCACCTGATTAAGGAGCTCACAGTACATCTATTTAATAGTTTTGGTAGTGCTTGCAATACAATTTTTAAGTATATTTTATTGATTATGCTATTACAGTTGTCCAAAATTCTTTTCCCTTTGCTCTCCTCTACTCAGCACCCCTATTAGCTCCCATAGTCCCAGTCACCCTTAGTTCATATCCATAAGTTGTGTACATAAGTTTGCTGATTTCACTCATTCCTCCATTATTCTTAATTTCTCCTTGTCTATCTTGTACCCACCAATTATGTTTCCTAATCCCTACACCATTTCTCTATTTCTCCCTCTCCCCCCCTTCCCAGCTGATAATCCTCCCAGTGATCCCCAGCCCTATGATTCTTGACCTATTCTGGTTGTTTATTTAGTTTTTATTTATTTACTTATTTTTAAGTTCTGTTGTTAATAGTTGTGAGTTTGCTGTTATGTTGTAAGAGGCAGAGCCTTAGGTATTTGTCAGTACAGGCAACCTGTTTCACCACGTCATGGCACTGTATGCTGGGGAGGGGTCTAAGAGGGAACAATGCTGCTTTCTCAACTCTAACCCCTTTTCTTCTGCTTCCTGTATGGGATTGATGCCTCTCCAGCTGTTGCCCTGGCTTGGATCCCAGAGTGGGGGCATCTATGGATATTCCAGGGCCATGCAGGCCTCTAGATAGACTGTGCTGAAAAACCGGCAGTTTCTTCTCTCTGCCCCAATCTCCCCTAGTTTTCACAGTCAGGAGCAATGTGGCTTTATTTTCCCCCTGTGCTGGAGTCATGAGCCATGCAGCCTGGTCTGGTGCTGGGAGCACTCAAAAGTAAGTGTCCTTACTTTTTTTGTTTGTTTGTTTAACGTGTGACTGTGCTTTCTGCTGGTCAGCCACATTTGCCATCCCACAACAGCTCCCGTGCTGCCAAACTTTGCTGCCAAACTGCTCTGCCAAACCATACTCTCTCTATCCCAGCTCCACCCCTCCTACTTATCTGGATGAGTAGTTCTTGTTTATAGCTTTTGTTTGTTGGACTTCCATGCAGTTTAGTATTCTGGAATCCTGGCTGTCTCTAGTTTTGAGGTAGGTGTACGTGTTCTTAGTTCTGGAGGCAGGCACAATGTGTTTACCTATGCCTCCATCTTAGATTCTCTTTTGAAATACAGTTCTTTAAATATTGTATATCTTTCTCAATCTCACTCCTCTGCCTCTGAAGACAGGTATTAACAAAGTTCATCTCCTCATCTGTGACCGTTCGAGGAGCTGGGTGGGCAGGCATTTCCACAGAAGACTGGGAAGATATAAGGAGCTTATTCTTTTTTTTTTTTTTCTTCTTCTTTTTAAATTTTATTGTTGTTGTATTACATCCATCCCCTTTTTGCTCCCCTCTGTCCCCCAGGAGCTTATTCTTGTTGTAGAGTTATGTCAGAGACCACCTGATCTGGTTCCAGGAACTGTAGCCCTGTGCAAGCAAGTTCTAGAACATTGGGCCGCTAAGGCTTGACCAGAAAACTGGGAATGCTGAAGACAAGCATGTCCCAGCATTAGCCAGGTTTCCATGGGAAATCTGGCCTAAGGAAACTATATTTTATCCCCTTGTTACAAAAAAAGAGATGACCTAAGAACACGACCTCCCCAAGGCAAGGAGCAGTGAAGAGACTTTATTTAACACATGCAGGCTCAGCAGAGTACCCTCCAAAGGCTGAGCCCTGAATTCCCTCTCCAACAGGTTTTTATGTAGTACACAAGGGGTGGGGTTGCAGTTCTGGCATTAGGCAATGATACAAAAGCAGAGCAGTGAAAAGTGGTTATTGTATTAGCCAGATACAGAGGCAGGTATTGTATCATGTTGTATCAGCCAAGTGTGGCTTTCTGTAATGTATTATGTCTTATTTCCCTTATCAGTATCAGCCAAATGCAGTACTGCAAAGTGGTAGGTTTTATTTTCCTTATCACCCTGAAGCCTTTTGCTCTCAGTCTCCCTAGTTAATGTACACCAGATCTTTATGCTCAAAGCATAGGATGACCTCATGCACCCTGCCTGATGGCCACCTGGCATCTTCTTGTCTGGCTAGCCCTGACCTGAGCGGGATCTCTGTGTCCTTCAATTGTTATCTCTGAACAATATCTATTTTCTGTAATCAGCACTGTATGACATTGATTGATGAGCTTTGCATGCATACCAAATGCCCCTAAATAATCAAAAAAACCTTGGAAGAAGGAGCTTGGGCACTTCTCCACTAGAGAGATTTGCTGTCCTTTTTCTCCCCAGGCAGATCATGACTTGTTTCATCTGTGGCCAGGACCTTCACAGGATAGGGTCTCCCACAGACTTGTGTATACAATTTTCAGAAAAGATACTTTCACATCCTGAGAAGAGCTTCCTTTCCTTATCCATGAAGAATGTGATAATGTTATGTTTGTGTTACTTTGAGATGTCAACATGTCTGGGAGTGGGAACCAAGCTGGGCCTAACTTGTATTTCATATACCTTTCTGGTTTTTGCTGTAGGAATTTTACTTCCTCCTTCAACTTCCAAATACACCCTTACTTCAAACAAGCTCTTTGCTTTTGTACAAGAACCTGTTTGTATAAATGATCTGAGGAAATTCCAGCTTATTGTAATTTTTTTCTGACTGACAAAGGCATTGATTAAACTCAAAGGTCAACACTGGAGGTAGCTTTGAAACCAACACTGTTGTCCACACTTTACTGAATGATCAGAAGGAAGCAGCTTAATATCACCCTCTCTACCTTGACCTCTTCCAAACATTCATCTAAATTGTGATGACTATTTACCTGGAGAGGATACTGGCCAAAGGTCTTGTTACAGAGTGGGAGAAAGTCAAAATCTGGGGTGGGACATTAAAGTAAGCCATTTTTCTTCAGAGAGTTAGTTTCCATATCTATGGCTGATGACTGTGTTTTGGTTATGCAAATAACTAGATAAGCCTTTCACCCAAGAAGATGGGAGGTGTTTTTGGCCATTGAATGGTGATGAAAGAATTTACAGGGTTACCCTAGGTTTCATAGGTGACCACAATTGGTCACCCATCCACTGAGTCACAGGTTGCCATTATGGCTTAAAATAGGACAGCAGACACATGGTCTCTCTCTCTCTCTCTCTCTCTCTCTCTCTCTCTCTCTCACACACACACACACACACACACACACAGAGGTATGTGCAGACACGCAGTCTCTCTGCTTCCCTGGATGGATGTGCAGACAGGGACTCTTTTGCTCCCCTGGTTGGACCCTTAGACAGACACGTAGCCTGAGAACTGACCTGGTTTGAGAAGGGGGAGTGAAAGGGGAAGGGAGATAAGAGTTGGGGAGTGTGCTCCAGATCCTCCTCTAATTGGGTATAGCAGCTGCTGGGAACTGAGAGTTTATAACTGGAATACTAAGCTGTGAACTATGGTGTTTCTGAAAGATGGTATCTTTTGCTTGTCTGTTTTAAAGCTAGCCTAACGGGGAATTACTGTATATGTTTTGGGTGTTTTTAAAGGGAGTGGGATTTAATGGCACAATTGCACCTTTAATACGAATCTGTGTATCCCTCAAATAAACAAAATTCCTTCCTATTTCATCAAACTCTGTTATTAAGAGTCATTCCTGGTGGCGGGCAAATTGAGCCCATTAAAACTGGGGACCCCCCACCAAAGGTCCTGTTATAGTCTCACAGTTAGAAAATGCCTTTCCCTAATGAACCCCTTCAGTGAGGATGGTACCTTAGAACAGCTACACCATTGGATTTTCAGATTTGTTCCTGGAATTGGTGTTAGCATTAACAGCTAACTGGAATGCATCCTCTAGAAGCTTGTGTCTAAATTCACTCACATCTTGCTGCTGCTCCTCAGTTGATTGAAATGCTCTCTTTCAAGATCCAGGGCTGCTAATGGGTCAACAATTTTTTTATTTGATTGCATCATCAGAGCACATAAATATTTAAGCTCTTGCATAAACATGAAATTTCTCTTTTCTGTGTGACTTGGACAATTTTCAAATACATTCTGTTGCAGAATGTAGCTGAGGACAAGTCTTCTAAGCTCAGGCAATTGAAAGAGAATGAGTAACAGCACTTAACCGGCATGTACTGCCAACATTTTTCAGCCCAACTAGCCAACCAACAATTCTCCCCAGACTTTACATTGCTTTTTGTTTCAGCATTTAGTTTCTGCAGAGGCTGCCTCATATATTCTGTTAAGATTTCTTCCACCAACTTTGGGAGACTGCAGTGGACTCAACAATGGCAGCCTGAAGATTATCTTTGTTTTCATGAGTAAGGCCTATTACTTTTGCTAATATTCACCACCCTCCCTCCCCCTGCCCCGGCAGCATGCCCCTCTACTTCAGGTGGTTCTGTAACAACAGTGTCTTCATTGGGATCCTAATTCTATTATAAAGTGACTAACAGAATAATGTCACCATCACTGGCCTTCAGGCCTTCATGAAGGAAAGAAGGTATTCTGAATACCCATGGTTTCTCTCAGCTGATTTAACAGCATTTTGTAGCTTGAGTTATATTGCTCTGCTGCCATGGTGAAAAGAGCCTAGTCCACTGGGTTCAGGGCATTATTGAGGCTTTCCTTTGTCTTACTTTCAGGGAGGGATGTGAGGCTAAGTCCTTTCTTTGCATCGGGTTCCCTGTACCTGATGAAACCTTATCAGGTGCAACAAGATAAACACCTTAATGAAAGGGCTTTTGTCCCATTTTCCTAGCCATTGGAAATATAGGTTCAATCGCATGGTGGTACAGTAGTTTAAGGAATCATTTAGGGACCATTTCCCCCTGCAGTCTAAAATATACATAGGCCATACACTGTTGCAGCAAAAA
Organism: Noctilio leporinus; assembly: GCA_004026585.1. NCBI lineage: Eukaryota > Metazoa > Chordata > Mammalia > Chiroptera > Noctilionidae > Noctilio > Noctilio leporinus. Next base: position 54,067 of record PVIW01007928.1, on the reverse strand, counting down.
TACAGTTCTTCTAAATATGACCCAGTGGTTTCCCTCCAACGGTCAAAGCATAACAGCTCTTGATGGTCTGGATATAGACCCAGAAGTATAAACACCACAAGAACCCAGGCAAAGTGGGAATATATAAACAAACTAGCATCAACTCCATTATTCTACACTAGTGTGCAGAAGCAAATTTTCTGCCAATCTATCTCACAAATAGTAATCCTCAAGCAATGGCCTCTCCACAACTTGGTCAGCTTTCACCCAGACCCCAGTTTGCAGCTCTAAAACTTAGGTGATCCTTCTTTCCAAAGCCTGTTTTTTTTCTCAGACCCATTTATTTTCCACTTGCCAGGTGTATTTAAACAGTCAATGCCCTTAGTGCATGTGCAGAGATACCCCTAGCAACTGAGAAGCCCTATAGTCCCAGTCCTTGGTGGTGGTGGTGGTGTGGGGCAGTGATCGACTATCCAAAAGCAGCTAGGGTACCATGTTGGGCACCAAGATTGTAATCAACAAGTGAGGTACTACCGCTCCACCCATAAGCAGTAGCCCTGGAGACAGTCCTGTGAAAAGGAAAAAGATACACAACAGGTTTTTTAATGGGACTCTCACCAGAGGAACACACAGTCAGCTGGTAGATGGCTTCTGTGTTAGCTTCCTGCAACTTTGTGCATTGGGGAGAGGTACTACGCTATCTCCTGGGACCCACCAGTGCAAGACTCCTCCTCTGGCGGCGTCCTCCTTCTTACCAGCCTAGTGCCTGCAGTGCTCTCTGTTAGGCCTAGAGCACTAGGGGTAGGATGAAGGGATTTTGGACAGCTCACAGGTGTCCTCTCTTCCTCTTTGGGGTTGTTTGTCTAGACCTTCCACTTCTCCTGATTGTGGGAGGGGTGACTCCAGAGAGGAAAACTTTTGGTGTGTGCCATGGCAAATTTGAGCCTAGCAATGACCATGGAGCTCTTGTTCTATGCCAAGAAGCATGTACAGTGTGGAAGGAACACTTCTTTTAGGGAGAGCTCATCTCTTTACCACCGGTCCACCACAGCCTAAGGTTGAAGCATAAATGTGGTTCAATGCCCACAAGCAAGGATGGTGCTAAGAGAACCTTCCTCAAAGACTTGATGACATAGCTGGGTTTTAAAGGCTGAAAAGGAATTTGGGGGAGGAGGAGATGAAATGTGGAAGGGAAAAAGGAAGACATTCCAAGCAGGCCATACAGTACATTCAATGGTATAAGTAAGACAGGTTATTATGTTTAGGAATGGGGCAGTTCAGACTGTAGGAATGTGCATTATGAACAGGTATACATATCTGAGAGAGAATATACACTGATCTGCCTGGTCATCTTTTCCTTACATCCTTCCTCAGTCCTCTGTTCAGCCATTCATATAACTCAGATTCCCAGCAGCTTCCCTGCTGGCTGCCATTGAGTCTTCTGGAGTCTTCTCTGTCTAGCCACCCCTAGTCTGCTGTATTATCAGCCTGGTTAACTCTCCACCATTTCCTGACCAGGTAAATGTATCCATCAGCACAGCCAAATATCCTTACATTCTGAGTCAGCCAACACTTGCTGGTCATCAGGACTTCTCATCTTAGTTATTTCATCTGATTCTCACAATCCTGAAAAATAAGTATATTGAGCCCCATCCAGGTGAGAAAACAGAAGTTATAAGATCATGACTTGTTTAAAGTCAAAAGCCAAGAAGTAAAGAAGCTGTTTTTTATGAGCACTTTCTAGGAAAAAGTCCAACATTCCATTACTATATACACCCATGAGTACTTTAGTCTTAGGCATAAGACCTGAGTTCTGGGAATCCCTGTATAATTTTAGCAAACCTCATTAAATATGCTGCCTCTTCAGTAACTGCTGATGATAGTAACCACCTGTGTTCTTCAAAGATGTCTTGGTCTGCTGACTAGGCCTGTGTGCTTTAAAAATATCTAGTCTGCCTATGAGAACCTGGTAACTCCCCTCTTGCAGCAAGCCTCTCTGTTCTCAAAGCCAACTCCCCCAAAGCCATCAACAGAGAATCTCTTCAACTTCCTCCCTCCTAGTCCCCTATGAAAACCCCTGCCTTCCTTTCGTTAGCTGCTGACACCTTCCTGCCTTCCTGGTCTCAGCCCACTTGTGCATTTGGCCAAATAAATCTTTTTTTTTTTTTTTTTTTAATGAAAGATTGCACATAATTTTTTTAAAAAGATTTTATTTATTTCTAGAGAGAAAGGAAGGGAGAGAGTCAGAGAGGGAAAGAAACATCAATGTATTACCTTTCACCTGCTTCCAGCTGCAGACCTGGCTGGAGACCTGGCTTGCAACCTGGTTATGTGCCCTGGCTGGGGAATTGAACCAGTGACCTTTGAGTTTGCAGGCTGGTGACTTATCCACTGTGCTACCAGCCAGGGCCAAATAAATCTTTTAAACTTATGGCCTGTTCCCTTGTTTTGCCAGACTTAACATTTAGTATGTTCAGAAGATCACTGTAGGTGGGAGGGAGGTATTTTCCTGGAAAATGAGATGGGTCCCGCAGGTTCAAATTCAAAGGGCTGAACCCTGATGAAAATCATAGCTGATTTCTGAATTCTTAATACCATGAGTGCCTTCTCTAATTCTTCTTCATAAGCTGATGATGTGGGGCCTTATTTCTCAAATCCTCAGATAAGAAAGCTGAAGCCTTGCCTAGTCAATCAACTTACCAGGTGGTTGAGTCCACCCATCAAAGACAGGATGGCAGTGCTTGCTCAGGGCTCTTCTATCCTATGAATCCAAACACCATAGTAGCTAAGGAGAGCAATTTCCCTGTGAGGTGGAGGAAGAAGACAGCTTCTGTCTGAAATGGTTTGAGTTCTTCAACACTAAATGAGAGATATCCTTCTAAATGTGGCCTGGCTGAGATCTGGCAGGTTGCTAAGGAAAGAGCTGCTTAAAGCCTGGGGTTCTGGGAGGACTAATGTTTTGTCTTCTTGTAACCCTTTCTTGCTTCAGCATGGCTGGATACAGAGGACTGACTCAGTAGCAGCCTTTGAAGAACACCATCCTCCCTGTTTCCTTCTCTCCTCTCTCAGAGGCCTCAATGGCCTTGAACACATTTTGACCATTGAACAATTCAGCTACAGTGGCCAAATGGTATTGATGGCATAACATTGACATTGATTGGTAGGGAAGTTTTGGAAACGTTGACTCTACATGTGTGAAAGTGATTACATATAGTGGTTAGCAGGCCTTGAATACCACATAGGCTACATCCTTACTTTCATAGTTGAGGAAACAGAGGCCCAGACAGAGCACACTACTTTCCCAGGGCCATTGGTTATCCCCACCATGGTCAGAAAACCGTGCTTGTGATAAATATGTAAGAGCTGAAAGTCTCTCTGAACCCTGCTCCTGCCACATTCCCACTGGTGGGCAGTGAAGCTTATTCAGGGGACTGAGTAAGTGGGTAAATGCAGAGATAGGCAGATGAAGAATTGATATTCTATGGCTCCTAAAAAAGGAGCACATGGTAGCCACAAGGACTGCCCTCAGCTTCTTAAACAGCAGAAGAAAGAGACCTCAGTACCAGGAAGGATGTGCAGGTTGAGTTTTCAGGAAAACAAGTCCTGAGGTGGAAATAGCATGAAGCCTGCAACCTAGGTATGTCCTCGTGATCCCTGTTGGAAAAGGACTGGAAGGATGCACAGTGGGCCTGAGAAAGAAGCAGGCCTAGGGTGCCAGGTGGCCAGCCAGAGGCCTCAGCATACCTTGTGAGGAGCTGTGAGGCTGCCAGCAGCCTTTAGAGTTGTCCTAAGAGAAGCAAGCAGCCTAGGCCCTTGAGCCCCAACATTAATCAGTCTTTTGAACCTCTTCCTTATGATGGGGATGTGACTGGATGAGGTGGCTCTCTATAGTTGAGACATACCCCAGGAAGCTGACCATGAAGTTGAGGGCTCTGGAGCTGGGTGTACTCCATTCATTATTGAAAGGAATTGGGGGAGGAAGGTGTCTCACAGCACCTTCTGCATCAGCATCTCTCAAGGTTTGGATCACATCTGGTGAAAATTTAGAGCCAGCTACCTTCCTGAAGATGTCATTGACAGCCTTCCCAGCCTTCACTCTTTGTTAGCAAACATCACCAACTGTGCCTATCTAGAGCCACCAAATTTTGCACTAATGCTCCATTTTATGACATTTTTCATGGCAACTGTGTGTCTGATTCTACTAGGGAGGTTGAGGCAGTCAGGCCAGGTAGCCATTGCTAGGGTAATTAGTAGACCTGGATAGTACCCTTCTTCAGCATCCCTGACAGGAAATCCTTAGGCTCTGCTTGGACACAGGCAGTGATGGGAATATAGTGCACTGCACAGAGATGGTCCCACTGGGAACATTCAGGAGTAGCTGACTATAATTGAGCTGAAGTTTGTTCAGCTTCTATATTGATTCTATATTGGTCCTGTGGGGACAAAGGGAAATTTGCCTCATGTTTTGTATTATAGTCTTCAGATACACAGATTGAATCTCTGATTCCATCTTGTTTTGTCATGTAGAGGTAGCCAAGCACTACATGTGGCCATGCAGTCTTGTAGGCCAAGGTAAGGATTTCTGATTTCCCCCTCTAGATGTAGTGGGAAATCATTGGGGATTCTTTCATGTTTTTCTCTTGTTATTTAAATGTCATGTGCATGCAAGAAATACACAGATGAATAAATCTATAGCTCACTTTGGGTAGTGTTTTAATCTTTATAATATTGTCTTTCAATCCATGAATTTAAGAGGTTTTTAAATTTATTTAGATCTTTTTTCAACAACCCTTTGTTTTCATTGTAAAAGTTTTATACCTTGTTGGTTAAATTTACTATCAAGTAGTCTATTCTTTTGGAAAGAATTTTAAGTTTTCTTCATTTAACTTTCAGAATGTTTATTGATAATGTACAGAAATACAACTAATTTTTGTGTGCTGATTTTTTTTTTTATCCTCCCCTGAGGATATGTTTATTGATTTTAGTGAAGGGGGGAGAGAGAAAGTGAGAGAGAGAGAGAGAGAGAGAGAGAGAGAGAGAGAGAGAGAGAGAGAGATGTGAGAGAGGCATATCCATCAGCTGTTGCCCACTTCCTGACTGGGAATCAAACCCACAACATTTTGGTACACAGGACAACACTCCAACTAAGCCACCTAGCCTGGGCTATGTGTTAATCTTTAATTCTGCAATTTTGCTAAGTATTTATTAACTCTAATAATTATTTTGTTGTTCTTTCAGGTTTTTTAAAAACATATTTTCATCTGAGAATAGAAATTATTTTAATTCTTTTTTAAAAATTGGATATGCTTATATGGTGAACTGTATGCTCCCAAATCTTATATTTTGAATCCCCTAACCCCCATTACCTCAGGATATGACTGTATTTGGAGATAGGTACTTTAAAGAAGAAATTAAAGTGAAATGAGGTCATACAAATGGGCTCTAATCCAATTTGACTGGTGACCTTATAAGAAGAAGAAATGTGGACACACAACATATGTATGTACAAAGGAAATTCTCCCCCTTCCCTCACTAGTTTACCCCCAGGCCCAGCATCATTTGGTGAATAAACTCACCTCTGCGCAGGGCTGTAATCCTTGCCAGCTATGTAATCCAGGCTGTGTTTGGCAGGGCAAGTTAACCTCACTTTCTATCCCTGCCCAGTTTTCTTGGCAATGCTCACACCATTAATTCTTCTAGTCAAATTTTATTCCTTGGGATTTGTTTGGAATGATATTAAGCCTAGACACTGATTTTGGAAGACCTGATAGCTTTTGACCTTTGTTTTGTAGTAAACCACAAATTGAATGAAAGCCTGTAGGTGTTGGCTGTACCTATTCAGACCACACTTACTGAACAGTCAGCGGGTACAGGGCCAGAGGACTGGGTGGGGATGGGAGAAAACACTAACCAGACTGGTTCTGCAGAGTCATGGTGGCTTCAGGTTTCTGCACTGCTCAGGGTGTGGGATCCTTGCTGACTCCCAGGGACTCCAATGTTCCCTTATGATCAGACAGGTGCTTCTGTATGATTTCTGGCCAGAGGGCCCCTAGCCTAGCAGGGATACTTACAAACACTGGTGAGGGAGGGACAGTATGGATACTATAGGACTGAGGAGACACACTTGTGCCAAGTTTGAACTTGAAAACCCCTGATTAAAGTTCTTTATTATTTTCCTTTGTAATTGTTTTTCCCCTTGGCAATTTAGGGATCTGAAGGAGAATGAAGACAAAGGCTTTTGTCTTTTTAAAGCAAGCACGGAAGTGGGGGTGGGGGTGGGTGGATTGTAGAGGCTCCTTTGGCTCTTGGCTACACTCCTGTGTGAAGTGTGTGAATGACTTTGGCCCTTAAAGTTTCTTGGCTCCTGAGCAAGGAGCAGAGGAAGGAGGGAATAAGGTCCAATGAACAGATAGAAGGTGCTCCATTTAGGGTGGTTTCCTCAAAGCTTCTTACTTGCTCTGTAAGTAGACAGCTAAATTATGCCTCCAGTGCTATTTCTCCTTCTTGTGAAATGGGAATAAGGATATGGGCCACCTACTCCCAGAGGTGGCCAATCCAAGAGATTGTAAATGCAAAATGAAGAAAGGACAGGTTGGTGAAGATGCCCTTTTCAGACACAGCCCCCCTTCCAGCATGGAGACAACCCTCCATGTGAGGTTATGCGTTGGTGTAAGAACAGGAAGTTCCTGTGAATGTGTCTAAGGCTGAGGTATTCCTGGCTCCTGCTGCATTTTCCTTTAGACTGAGTTAGCCCTCAATTGACTGTGGCTTGTCCATTCATGGCTCATTTTTAAATCCATGATTTTTCTCCGGCTCCAGCATGTGTTTGAATCCAGTCTACTTTTATATTGTCTCATTTGCCATATCTGTAAAGTGGGAATGCTAATACCTGCTTCATGGTGTCATTGTGAAGATGAAATGATATAGTGGTTATAGATATTGGGTATAGAATATTGTAGGAGATTAATAAATATGTACAAGAATGTTCACCAAAGAATGACTTACTAGGGAAAGTAATTAGAAATAACCTAAATGTTTAGTACTAATGGATTTGTTTAATCTATTGAGGTACATCACATTGTAAGAAGCCAAGATGTGGTCACTACAAATGATGGTGCAGGTGCATTTCCAATGTCATGAGTGTTCAGAAAAGATTTTAAATTTATAAAAATAGATTATGAAATATTTTCTTTTGAATGGTCTTTGGTGGAGGGGCCATATTAGTCATGCTAATCATTGTTTTAGTAACCACATATTTATCGTCTTGCCCATGTCCTAGTGGCCAGCTTTGTGTCAGGGACCCTGTCTTAGCTATGTTGATCAGATCAGGAATGGATAGCTGAGACAACTGCATTCATTGTGGTGAGAACAGGAACAAAGGGTCTTGGAAAGCAATCAGTGCTGAGTACAAGTGTTCTTGGATAGGATTACTTAGGGAGGGAGATAACTAGGGCAGTAGAGAGGAAAAGCTTACAGCCCCAGGGAGAGACAGAGTTAAGGAGACAGAAAGATTGAATGGCCACAGGAATCCTTGTCATTGTCATGGAGCTGAGCTGCCAGCCTAATCAAGAGATATTTTTGTGTCCCACTAAGAAAATTCCTTTTTGTTTGACATAAACAAAAGTCTATTCTTTCTGACCAAATGAAGTCTGGCAAGACAATGATCTCCAAACACATGAGGTTAAAATGCTTATTGCTGGATAGAAATATTTCACATAATTTAAATTCGTTTTTAAACTCCTCAGTATTTTAATCTTTTCTACAATGATTATTCATGTATTAGTTGTATTTTTAAAACCAATAGAAAGAGTATCCACTTGGAGAATAGATTAATAGCCTTTTTTTTTTTTTTTTTTTTTTTTAAGATTTTATTTCATTATTTTAGAAAGAGGGGAAGGGAGAGAGGCAGAGTGGGAGAGAGACATCAATGTACGGTTGCGTTTCACCTGACTCCAGCCACAGACCTAACTGGAGACCTGGTTTGCAACCTGGTTATGTGCCCTGGCTGGGGAATCGAACCTGCGGCCTTTGGGTTCGCAGGCCGGCACCTTATCCACTGTGCCACCAGCCAGGGCCTAATAGCCTTTTATAAAATTTAATTTATCAGCAATTTCACTCTGAAGTATTTGCCTGATGGAGAAGGTAACATAAGTCTATACAAAGACCTATACTCAAGTGTACACAGAAGCTCACTTCACAATGGCCCCAGCCTAGAATGGCCCAGTGCCCATATGAATGAATAAAACAGCTATGATACATACATACAGTGGGGTAGGGCAACTGAGAGGTGCATGTCTACAATGGCTCCTAGTGTTCCAAGAGGATTTGAACCTTAGTTGCCCACAGTGGCTGCTTGTTTGTCAAGCATATACTTATTCCCATTTGTGCTGGCCACCTTCCTTCCCTGTCTCATTTTCCCAATTTCCTACTCCTTTATCATGCAATCAAATAACTACTTATACCCACAACCTTGTCTTGGATCTGCCTCTGGGTATACCCAAACTGGAGCACATCACCAGTTTTGACTTCTTTTGCCTTCTCTGGTGTCCCTAGAGACATGGTCTTGTGCAGTGACATGGGGGGTACTGCTAAGGACTAAATGTTTATATCCTCCCAAAATTCATATGTTGAAACCAATACACCTAATGTGATGGTGTTAGGAGGTAGAGCTTCTGGGAGGTAATTAGGTAATGAGGTTGGAGTTATCATGAAAAGGATTAATGCCCTTCCAAAAAAGACCTCAGAGATTTTCCTTGTCCCTTTGCCATGTGAGGTTACAGTGAGAAGACAGTCATCTAACCACCAGAAATCAGACACTCACCAGAAACCGAATCATCTGGCACCTTGATCTTGGACTTCTAACCTCCAGAACTATGAGAATTAAATTTCTGTTGTTTATTTCCACTCAGCCTATAGCACTTTATCATAGCAGCTCAAATGGACTAAGAAGGGAATTTGCCACCTTCAGCTGTTTGAGGTCACAGCCAGTGTCATCGCTATCTTCTGCCTTAACCACTGCTTCCCATGGGCAATTTTTGTGGTTTAGAGGCTGAATGATCCCTCCTCCTCCTTCACCTCTTCTTCTCCTTTTCCTCCTCCTCTTTTTCCTCCTTTTCTTCCTCCTCCTCCTCCTCCTCCTCCTTCTTCTTCTAATTGTATTTTTCCATTGCCATTTATCCCCCTTGTATTCCACTCCCCCTGTAATCATCACACTGTTGCCCATGTCCACGAGTCCTTTTCCTCTGAACCTGTGGTTTAGAGGTCTGTAACACCAAAGGGGATTCATGTATCTGGCTGAAGTACCTCTTGAGGGGACACTGGGAGATTCTGCCCTCTTGAGAACCCTCTGTCCAGATAAAACATTAATTTCAGTTAGGTGCTACTCTTAAGAGTTGTGCAAAGAAAGAAAAGGGCCTAAATGTATGAGAAAAGTCCTTTAGCAGAGCAGGTCTGCCTAGATGGAATTGCTGAAATAGTTAATAGCATTTAACAAATGTGAGGATGCAAAACACTACACAAAATAAAACAAAAGAAAACCTGAAGCCACCACGCACTCAATGACCTCTAGTTCCCTTCTCTTGGGTTGCAGAACCACAATAGCCTGTGAAAATTCCATTTGTGAAGATAAGATATCCTCCAGGGTTTCTTCCTCAGGGAAGGTAACAGTTTAAGTTACCTTCTGCATTTCAGCACATTCACTCTCCAGATGTCAAGATGAAATTTGTTCATCTTTGGTGAGAAGAGTCAGTGACATATATCTAGACATACCAGATGTTTGCTTGTAATTCCCAATTAATGTTTTCAAAAAAGAAAGGAAAAAAAATTCTATAAAAGTAAAATGAGGAGTGGTGGCGGAAATATATTGGTGATATTGCCTATTGATTTGACTTCTTTGGATCATTTGACTTTCCCATCTGCTTTCTCAGGCCCTGAAGTGGCCTGCTTACTATGGTCAACCTGGCAGTGCCTACCTTTTTCACTGTCTACACCTGACTTCCCATGGTGTGCGGGCACCTCTGTTTTTGCAGGCATTTCCTAGGGCCATGGGAGGCTGAGTTACCCAAAACCTAGGTGGTTTACATCCTGGGAGTAGCAGTCAAACCCTAAGGGAGTTGGTTAACACCTATCCAGCACCCTTGCCATTGGCTGAAGTGTCACTGAGGCTCAGGATTAGTACAGTTGCTAGAGTTTCTCTGGGGATTAAGTTCATTGCCCATCTAATATTGTTGGCTCTCTGACCTCCATTATTGGCTGCCTTCTTCATTTCATCACTCCACCTTCTTCCCTGATAGATGCCTGCACTTCTCAAAGAAATTCACAGTCTATTCACAGTCCTTGATCTAGATTTAGGGGAAGCCAAAGCAAGGCACACAGTTCTGAGTTTGTTTGCTAAAGCAGATCTGACCATGTTTCATCTGGTATCAAACACCTGGAGGGTTTTCCCACCATTTCCAGGGAAAGAAAAAAGCCTTCTTGTGCTAGAATCTTTGTCATCTATTCCTACACCTCCCTATGAACTTTACCTCATGCCCTGCACTTATGACATTCCAGGTGTCCCTTGAATCTCTCCAGCTCCTGTCTACCTCTGTTCTCTGTACATCCTCTTTGTCAACAAGAATGAATGCTTTTGGCCTGGTGGATCCAACTCAAGAACCATCTCCCTTTGTGGTATCCTATGATTTTCCCAAAGTTCTCATTGACTTTTCTGTATTTTTAGAGTTTTCAGCAGCTAAATATAGTATGTGTGCATGTGTTATTATGTTCCTGGGCTCTGGACTGGCCTCTTGTCCACTGGGATATGGTCTTGTTCTTCATATACCTTTAGCAGTAACTAAAAGCACTGACTCTATATAGCCTTTATTTTAAAAGAAAATAAGCAAGTGAATAGATTTGTATCCTATTCTCCATGAAGTTACTAGGTGGCCTTTTTACAACATTAACTCATCTTGCCATTACTCACTTGCTTGTGACTTGTCAGCACACTGACATATAGCCAGAACTAATAAGAAATGCTGTGACCTGACCTCTGCTACATTCTCCACAGGCTTTCTCCTTGAGGCCTCTGATACTGTTCCACTGGCCACACCAAACTTCCTTCTGTTTTTATTGTGCTAACTTTCAGGGACATTGGATTCCTTGCTTCCCCATGAAGAAAACCCTGTCCAGCACAGCTAGTTTCACCCTAACACTGTGACAGAGGTCATACCTTCCCTAGCCAGAAGTTGCCCACCCCAGCCTCAGTCACATACAGTCCAACTGTTTCCTTGTTTAGTTGTTTGCTGGCTTGTCATCTATAGACTAGGACGTAAAGGGACTTTTCTTGTCATCTCTGTGTGTCCATTCTCAGCGCCCTCACGGTGCTGGTCTGGCATATGGAGGGCCATTAGTGACTAAATGCATTTTAGTTTCCAATTCTCAAAGTATCCATGCATCAAGCAATAAAACATAACGACATCGACACAGTATTGCACTCAAGTCCCATTGTTTGTTCCCTTTAGGTTATGAATAAAGTTCCACACTGTGATGTTTATAAATTTGAGAGAGTCAAGTACAGTTTTCAGGCTGCATTCCATCTTTAGAAAGTAAGTGTCTTGCAAAGACATCAGTATTTTCTTAAGTGATCAACTTCAAGCCCATAGCTTTAGCATTGTTTGTCATAGACTGGAGAAGGCCAACTGCTGACTGCCCCTGACACACTCAGATATTATTGCTAGTGGGCAGAGGTCCCTGGGTACCCTGTAGAGTCAGAGTTCCTGTCACCACTTTGCCTTGAGCTCTGTGACTCACAGACCCCAATACTCCACATGAGATAAGCACTCAGCCCTGTCACTACCAGTCATTTTATCCTCACTGGAAAGAGCCACATCAGGTTTGTTCTGATGAGAAATTTCATACTCTTTCTCCTTAAAGACACATAGTGCTGCAAACATAGTTGAAAATAATTTTAAAAAGTTACTTTTTAGCCCTGGCCAGTGTGGCTGAGTGGATTGGTGCTGGCTTGCAAACCAAAGGTCGATGGTTCTACCCCCAAGTCAGGACACATAACCAGGTTGCAAGCCAGGTCTCCAGCCAGGTAGGTCTGTAGCTGGAAGCAGGTGAAAGGCAACCATACACTGATGCTCCTCTCCCTTCTCTTTCTCCATCCCTGCCCTTCTCTCTAAAAATAAAGAATAAAGTCCTTTTTAAAAAAAGCTACTTTTTGAGGCTAAGCATTACAGTGAGGAGGGACAGAGAGGAAAGGTCAGTGACAGAGATGGTATGGGGAAAACAGAGGAGTAAGAAGGGGAGAGGCAAGGACAGAGGAAGGGGGATGGAGTCTGCTGGGACAAGCCACACTTCTCTTCCTGAGTAAAGGAGAAAATCATGAACCACAGCCACACAGCCATTTGACCAATTAGTGTGGATAAAGGACTAATATTTATCAGATGTTCCAGGAATGTGTGTTCTGACAGCTATTCCCTGGAAAACATCCCAAATAGATAGAACTAGCTGAGCAACCAGTGTCCACCCGCTGGGCAGCCCTTCAGCTGCTATCTGCAAGGGAAAGTGACCCTCTCTCGGCCTGGCTGACTAACAACAATCTGCGAAGGGGGTGTTTCTGTAAGGTCCAGTGTTGGGACGTTAGCTGTCAGTTCATAGTCAGCTGCTTGTCATGTTTGGTGGTGAGAACCAGCTACCACTCTGGCAAGAGCCCACTTGACTGGTTTGAGTTTCCTTTCCCTTACATTCTTACTTTTCTGCCACCAGACAGGCTCCAGAGAGCAGGAGGAAGAAGCAAGGAGATTCTAAATCCTGTCAAAAGCATGGAGTGTATGGCTGGACTTTGCAGTTCCTTGTGGCCATGGGGACTATAATTTGCTTGAGTTGCTTTTTCTGTAGCCTTTCTGTCACCTGGTTGCTACCACTCAATCAGCAGGTGCCCCCACCCCCCTTCCAGTGCACATTAGAGAAAGATTTAAAGTTCTCCAGGGCAGTGCTCTCAAACCTGCTACTTATCACAAGCATCTGGATTAAATCCAGATGTCCACGCTGCACCTTAGGCCCAAGAAATTAGTCACTGGGGGTGGGCCTTGGGTATAGCATTTTGTAAAGCTTGTTGGGTCATATTGGCATATAGACAAAATTGGTGTGTAGACAGACTATGACTCATGGCTTTGCAGGGAGGAAGAACTGAGATGTATTTTCTAGGTCACCAATGTATCCTGGAGCCCTGTTTACATCACCTCCCTAGTGTTTCTCAAGTCCCTTGTCTGTCTCCATTCTCATCCAGGGCCACTGTTTACCCTGGCTTGGGCAGAGCATTTCTCTTTGGGCTTCCAGCTTTGTTCCTCAGATCCAACAATGTCACCACCATTTACACAACTCTCCTCCCTAAGCATAATAAACTTCAATGACCTCTCCTTGCTTTTAGGACAAAGACAAAATTGGCGAGAATGGCCTTCCCTCACAGCCTCTTTCTGGTCCACTGTCTCCCTCCTGCAGCCACAGTGACCTCATCTTTCAGTTCCTCAAGTGTGCCAGCCTTGTCTGACTCAGGGATTTGAATATGATGATCCCCCTTCCCAACACTCTATTCTGCCTCCAAGTCCATTTCTCATTCAGATTTCAGTGGCATCACCTCCTCCCAAAAGCATTCCCTGACCACCATCCCTCCAACCACTCACAGGAGACAACATATGGGCCCTATCATAAGCTTCACAGCCTTTCTCACTGTGTGTGGATGTGCATGCATGTGTCTGTTTACCTGCTGTTGTATACCCAGCACTTTGTATGGAGCCCAGCTTATGGAACATGCTCAATAAGTATTTGTTGAATGAAGAATGGAGAGGCAAGCTATCTCTAAGCCACCCTGCAGGTCTGCCTCGTTTCTCATTGACAGGAATTTTGTCCTGGACACCTCCTATTGTGCATAGAGCTCACACATACTTTTATGTAGCTTCTGGCTGAGGTCTAGTGAGGTAGCACTGCTACTTCTTCACAGCTGTCAGCTTGAGAGGCTGTGGGCAGTACGTATTTCCATTGGGGACACTGCCCTCACCATGTTTCTGACAGTCCCTTTGGGACTGACTGTCAGGTTTATGGCTCCTTCTTTGGGGTATCCTCCCTGGGCTCAGCCTTTATCCTTGAATATTAGATCTACTTTTTGAAAACTATCAAATATATATCTCATGTCAAACAGAGGGATGACACTGTTTGGAAGTGAAGATTCGAGGCTTGTAAATTGGCACAGAGGTGACTCCAAAGTGAAAAGACAAACATGTGCACTGTGATTTTATTTATAGTTTGACAACCTTGCTTCAGAGGAAACAAGCCACACTTGGTAGTGTAGCCACCACATGCTGGCCACTTGCTGGCCATTCTGATGTTCACTCTGTTCCCCTCACAGGAAGACACCTGCCTAAGACCCAGTGTGTTTCTCTTGATCAGCCAATACTGCCTTCCTCCCCCTCTTCAGACAAAGTGTTCCTCATCTTGTGGGGAGACGAGGGTAAAGACCAAGTCTTGGTGGAGGTCCTCTCCCTTCTTGCCTTGTTCCTGCAGAATGCTTCAAATTCCCACCAGATGATTTCCCAAGGTTCTGTGAAAACTGGCCAGCAGAGGGCACAGTCTCTTACATCAGGGCCCTGGTTATTCTAGTCTCACACTTAAGGCTGTTGTTCTAGCCACAATGAGGGAGGGGCCTATCAGGAGCTTTCAGAGGGACAGAGTGACCCCAAGGGAATTTCCCAGCAGTTACTTTCTCCCTGAAAGGGGGCTCCACAGGCAGGGCTCCTCCAAACTGGATGCTAATTTACCGCCTCTGTCACTGCCTCTACCATTAGTCCTGGTCCCTGGCCCAGGCCCCTCTGTCCCAGAAACAAACCAGGGTACATCTGTATTATATATCTGTTTGTGTGGGGTGGAGCCCAGGAGCCTTCTGAGCCTCAAAGAGAGACCTCTGATCTATTTGCCATGCTTGCCATGGCAAGGGGCTGGGAGATGTAGTAGCTCAGGTGATCAAATGTTTAATTTACAAATGCTGTTGAGCACCTACAATTTACTGCCAACTGAGCCATGCACTGAGTGAATCAAAGTGTTCAGGCTGGTCCCTCATGCTCCATGCTATCTAGGGGGCACAGATATTCAACATATATTTGCATGAATTACTCTAAATTACAAACAAATATGATGAATACAATAAAAAAGAAGAAAGGGTACTGTGAGAGAATAACTTGAGGTTCTACCTGCTTAGGGGATGGGGGAGTTGGTCAATAAAACCCTCCTCCTTTTGAAGGTAAAATGCTAGGACTTAACCTCATTTGTCCTAATACTAATTTTTTTTTTTTTTTTTAATTTATTACTTTTAGAGAGAGGGGAAAGGAGAGAGGCAGAGAGGGAGAGAAACATCAATGTATGATTGTCTTTCACCTGTCTCCAGCTAAGAACCTGGCTGGAGACCTGGCTTACAACCTGGTTATGTGCCCTGGCTAGGAATCAAACCAGCGATCTCTAGGTTTGTAGGCCAGAGCCTTATCCACTGTGCTACCAGCCAGGGCCTGTCCCAGTATTAACACCTCTGTGTCTGTTTCCCTTTAGCAGATGTCTTGGCTTCACTTTCCCTAAAGAGGAATTGTGTTTACCTTCCAAAGCCAAAGTTAAGACCCTTTCCTGCTGTGAAGTTGCTTCTCCTGTCCACTCCACACACCTGAAGCCATTTTAGTTCAGCAGAAGCTCCTTGCACTCCATTTTTAGCACTGTTTTCTGGTAACATCAGATATATTATTCTGCTTTCTGCATGTTGAATGTGAACTCCTTGAGAAAGGATATTGCATGTTGGAGAGGATCTAGATATCTCAGAAATACCCAGTCACTTAGCTCCTTATTTATCTATTGGGCTCCTGCTATGCACCAGCTTAGTGCAGGGGCTCAAAGATGATATCGGTGAACCAAGATAAAGTTAAATTTGCACAGATTTTATTAAGGGAACCTCCTATGTGAGGGAAAATGTGGAGGGAGCCTGGACAGCTGAGTTCCATCATATCAGCTTGGGGTTAAGGAAGGCTGAGTCTGCCAAAGGCAAACATCTATTCTAATGTCGCATGTTTGCACAGACATTTCCTGTGCTAGTGCTCATATGCCAGTATTGCTTAAGAACTTCCAACTGCTCAGTCATAATGTATTCACACTTGTTTGGAATAACTGTAATCTGAAAACAGTGTTAAGTCCCTGCTTTGTCAGACACCAGGCTGGGGTTTGAGGAGGTTTCCTTAATGCAGCCCACGGTATGAGGAGCTGGAAATGGCACCTGTGCCTCCTTTATTCACCTCATTTATCATCCCTCAACCACCTCTCTCCGATACCTGCTAAACTGCCAGCTTAGATGGCTTCAGGCAGGGGTAGCACAAAAGCAACCTGAAACCCTGAGGACTCTTATTTGGTGGCAGTTTCCTTCATGAATTTCCATAAGCAAACACCCTGGAGCATCTCATCCCACAACCTTGAGACCTGGGAGAACATATGGCAAAGGCTTGGGATTGTGCTGCTCTCAGATTCTCAGGGAGATTCTCGAGGGTGATGTACCCCTAGGAAAGGAGACTCTATGCAGAAAGGATCTGCCTGTGAGTGGAAGATACCCTGGGTCAGTAAGAAGCGCAGGCTTTTCTTTGCAGAAAACTGCAGAGTTTGCAGAGGAAGTGCTATGGCAAGCAGGTTGCCATAAAATGGCATTTCCAAATTGCATCCTTCTGTTCTTCTCTCCCCAAGGCATCACCTAAGAACGAGAGTTCTGAATGCCCCATCTCAGCCTCATCTCTTGCTCCCCAGGAGAGCTCTGTGTTGGGTGGTCAGGTTTGGGATGCAGAGACTGTGGAAAGGACAGAAAAAGATGAGTCTGGGTGAGAAGACAGAAAGGGAATAAGCTTGCTTCTTGGATCAGCCTCTGAGCTTTTCTCTGTTTTGAAAAATTTGGGTAATGGACAAAAAGGAGAGACAACTTCTCAGCCCCTGCAAAATGCTTATAGAGTCAGACAGGGGATTATAATATTACAGTAATAAAAATTTTTGCCATTTAAAGTGGGAAACTAGGGTATTCTAGCCAAACAAGAGAATCAGAGAGAATTTTAAGAAGTGTTGGCCTTGTTTGTAAATTAAATCCCCTTTGGTATTCTTCCAGACATGAGTAAAAATTAAAACTTTTTGTTTAGCTTATTTCACTGGGCCACACAAAGCTTCAATTTAAATTTGGGTTATACGCATATACACACACAGTATAGAAATACAGCTCAGAAATTTACTTTTAAGAGAACAACTGAGATTATTCATAACAACATGTAAATATATTCAATTAGTTGTTCATTCACCTATTAAGCAACCCTATCTATTTCAAAGGTGAACTAAAATTCAGCTTTAAGCCCTGGCTGGTAGCACAGTGGATAAGGCGCCGGCCTGCGAACCCAAAGGTCGCAGGTTCGATTCCCCAGCCAGGGCACATAACCAGGTTGCAAACCAGGTCTCCAGCCAGGCCTGTGGCAGGAGGCAGGTGAAAAGCAACCATACATTGATGTCTCTCTCCCTCTCTGCCTCTCTCCCTTCCCCTCTTTCTAGAAATAATGAAATAAAATCTTTAAAAAAAAAAAAATTCAGCTTTATTCAGCTTACTGACTCATTTATTTTTTATTCCTAGACAAAGGCATTTGTATTCCAGCTGCCTTCAAAAAGCATGCTGCCTGGGCCAAGGAGGTAAGTTTCCTCTCTGCTTTAAATTCTACAATGAACATGTTGCAGGAATTAATTATGGAAAGAGATACTCTGTCATCATCTGCTATAGACAGACCCAAAATAACCCAGCCTTGTCAAGTTAAAGCTGCTTTCTAAGGGTCCTGTCAACTCTGGGTGAGAGAACTACAGACCAGTATTGCTAAATGCCCTGGTACTTGTGGACAGAATAATTGTCTGTGAAGCCAAGAGCTGATATGACAGGACAAGTAAAATCTTCAACAAGATGGATAAGCTTTCCTGTCTCCCCTTTGGTGATTAATTACCCAAAGGAAAGGTCAACAATGGGGACTGTGAATTGTACTTGGGAAACAATCTTAGAAGTGGCTGTCCTCTCCTCTGTCTTCAGGCCAGGACCCCAACCCTACCCAAGACTGCAGATCGGTTAGGTCTTGTTGTTTCCTAGCCCAGGATCAGCCTTCTTCTAAGCAACCTCTCCCACATGCTACTCACATTTCCTTAGCATTTCCCTTCTTTAAATGAGGCCTCATCCCCTTCCTGTTTTCCTGGTCACTGAGGGCTCCAACCCAGGGAAGGGAAATGTTATGCTAAACCCTTTCTTTGTCTTCACTTGTGCTACCCACCTTAGCATTAGCTCCAATTCACAGAGAAAGAACTGCCTCTGTGTTTAAAAGAGGAGTGCAATGCACCAAAGATTCATTCTAGCACTTGTCTTCAGAAGGTCTCAGGGTACATTGGAACCCTAGTATTCCAGTCCAACGTAAACTGCGCAGGTTATCACCACAATACCAGCTCTAGTCACTTTTCATGAGAGAACAGTTTAATGGATTCCAACCTCAGATATTAAAAAGAAATATTGTGAAAAATAATAAATAAAATATCATTTCTTTTTTTGGGGGTATGTTCTGCCTTTAAAACACAAATATTGCCAAAGGCAAATTTTGGATACTCATGCAGGTACTTGTCCTCCATTTTTGGGTAGCATTGCTATGTGTTGTTTTCAAATGTTGGCACCAGTGCAATGTGGGTTTTCCAGAATTTCTTCCATGCCTGGTAGAGAATTACAATAGTTGATATGTGTGTGTGTGTGTGTGTGTGTGTGTATATATATATATATATATATATATATATATATATACACATCTGAGATACAACTGGATGTATAGGACAGTGGAGGGGACTGTCTTGAAGTTTGGTCTCCCTCATGGAGGTGGGTTATGGGATGGCTCCGTAGGGGTGAAGTGTGGAAGCAGAATACAGCCCTCAAGGGCTGCTTTTGACATATTCAGAAGGCCTGTGGCATCATTTGGCCTCTACCCCACTGTCCTCTTGACCTGAAATTTCCTCCTCAATGGAGCCATCCAGGATTTCTTCTTTCTTAATTTCCTCAGATTAGCACAATTGTACTTCCACTGAGTAAATATTTTGGCACAGTTTTAAAAACAGAAGGCAGAGGGCCTTACTGGACTTCTTTGATTGTTGGTTATTCCTTAACCATGAGTAACCAAAAGTAATGGTCATACGCTCTTTCTAGTGCTGCACACATTGTAGGCATTTTCATGTCCTTGAATCTCATATAAGCTACTATCTTATTTTGTTGAAACTGAGGCTTAGAGAACTCAAATGATTTGCCAAAATTGATCCATTCATTCAGCAAATATTTATGAATCATCTACTGGGGGATCAAAGGCTGTAGCCAGCCATGGGCATATGGGGAATGAAAAGTAGCACTATCCCCTCTCTTCCTGGCATTTACAGGTTGCATCTGGGGCTTCCTGAGAGTGGAAGAATATGACAAACTAAGCACAAAATGGAACTGAGAGCAAAAATAGCATTTCTCTGCATGCAGCTTTTCAAATAAACAAAGCTATCCTTTAGAGGTGTTTTGCCTCACTGAGATACACACTGGAGCTAGGGCTTAGCTTTCATCACCAGAAGGGTAGGTGCTCTGCTCTCCACATAGCTGGCTCAGTGTTCCACAGTGTGGCAAGTTAGCAGCCTGCAGAGAACCAGAACATGGTGAAATAGGTTTAGCTCCATGATTAGAAGGAATATTGCCTAACCCTTGGGAGATTCAGAAGAACTTGAGGATTTTGCTGGGTTTTGAGGAAAAATTTAATTAAAATATAGGAGAGATTTTTTTTTGAAAAAAAATTTTTTTAAAGATTTCATTTATTATTTTTAGAGAGAAGGGAAGGGAGACAGGCAGAAAGGGAGAGAGACATCAATGTATGGTTGCCTTCCGCCTTCCTCCAGCTACAGACCTGGCTTCCAACCTAGTTATGTGCCCTGGCTGGGAATCGAACCCAGCAACTTTTGGGTTCATAGGCCAGCACCTTAGCCGTGGCCACCAGCCAGGGCAAAAGAGGTTTTTAAGGAAGGGTTAAAACATTCTTCTAAGTGCAATTTGTACTTTCCTTCTATTTTCTAAAAAAAATGCAAGAGAATTATATGATAGAATAAGTAGAGAAAGACGAGTCAAAAAATAAAAATAAACATCATCTACTGAAAAGGAAGGGAGACAAAGCTATAAAATGAAATCTGTTCTAGGAATGACTGCTGGATCATTCATATGGGTCACATCTAGTTCTCTGTGAGACAGAGGGAAAGTAACATTCCATGAGTTATATGGCTTTTATTTATTAGCTAAATAAAGAAAGCACAATATGCAACTGTAAAGAGATATACTTCCCTCCATGCTGAATCCCAGAGGGCATCCTTCCCTACCTGCTCATATAAAACATAATGAACACAGCCAGGGATCTTCAACATTTTTTCATTTAACTAGAAATGTTGTCATGTGGTCATTTATCAAGCCTAGCCATATTTTTAAGAACCTCTGAATTTTTATGATTTCTGAGTCTGCTAAAATGTTGACTGATACATGCTGCTGGCAGTGAAAACATCAGAATATTGAGGAGCTGCTTTTAGGGATATTTTTCAGGGAGACTTGGCTTTGTGTGTCTTTGTATTAGATGGATTCCATTTGTGGGCAAAGTTCTGAAATGCCCTGTTTAACCCATACCACCCACCTTGCAAGACCACCTGACTCGATGCCTCTGGTTGCCATCTTGCTTTGGACAGTTTTACCTTCCACCCTGACATGTGTTGTCATGTCACTCACCCCTGGCACAAGCCCAGTTCTTAGAGCATTTCTCACCTCCACATTCCTGGTACCATATACCAGAGTCATGTTCATGTTCCCTGATTGGGTGATCTGGGACAAATGTCCAACATCTCTGGATAAATGGAGAAATTGTGTTAAAAGGCTGTAAAAGTTTGTTTTCAGCTCAGGTTTCTGACTTTTCTTCAATAATAGATTTTAGTCCCTAAGGGAAGGGCCCTGCTAAGATCCGTGGCTACTGACAGTGTGAGAACTACTTCTATGAAAGTTCTTCTGATAGATTGGTCTCCTACTCTGGTTTTTGTTATGGTCCAGTGATAGGGCTTGAGCATTCATATTTTAATCAAAGTTCCTAATGTTTATTTGGAACTGTGACGACCAAAGGACACAGTACAGCTATCCCCAACAGTTGAGTCCCTACAGATTGTTAATTGCCTTGAGAATAGATTTGGTATGATTTTTGCCAAACTCAGCTGGGCTAAAGCAACACATAGTCATATGACAGACTAGGGTTGGGGTGATGGGAGCATCTCAAATTACTCCAGTTAGTTCCTTACCCCAATGAGCTTTCTCTATGCTATTTGATGAAATCTTTATTGTATCTGTGAATAAGCAGAAACAGGCATTCATGCCCTTACCAACAATAGCTTCTTCAGGGAACCCACTCTTCAGTGGGCTGTTTGCATAGGGCTGGTGTTTTGCCATATCCTGGCTGGTGCAATGTAAAGGACTTTGCCCTGGCTCAGGCCCCACTTCCCTCCATCCCAAAGCTCCAGTGATGAGGACAAACAATTAATGTACTGAGACTCTCTTCCAAAGAATCAAGTTTCCACCTATTGCTATAAAGTTGTAGGTGTAAGGGACAGATAAAGCTTCTTACACTTTTCTCTGTTGGGTGGTAAAAAGCAAAGAGGACAATCAGGGTTTCTGATTTGAAACCTTTTCCTGTGAGCCACAGATGGACTTGATCTTAGACCTAACTGTCTCACAGCATCTGGAAGTTTGGAAGAGCCCAGTTAGAAACTCGCTAGAGGGAATGTGACTGGTCCATGATGCAAGGGAGGTGGTGGTGGTAATGGCATTTCTTTTCTTTTAAATTCCAGAAAGGTTCATTGACCTAGAACTCACTCCTCTTTTCCCCAAATTCCCAATCACAACACATACAGATGTTCTTCTTATTAGACTGGGGGTTTGATGGGACTAACTCTAACTAAAGAGTGCTTAGTTATATGGATGAACTGTGTCCCACTGGTTCACAATGGGACAGCCTTTCCTCAGCGCATGCTGGCCTGGGAACTGTTAGAAGACAGGGAAGCTGCTTCTCAAAAGCAAAAGGGCTTTCCCTTCCTTCAAGGGGAGGAGTCTCAGCCTGCTCCTTTTGCAGACCCCATCCTCTGCCTTAAAGCTGGAGTTTCTGTCTGACTTGCTTTGGGGAGGATTTGCTCAGGCCTTGGGAGGGAGAAAGTAGGTTAAGGAATGGTGTCAACTACAATTTATCTTAAATGCCTAGGGATCTTGCAGATTTCAGTCTGATTCTAATCATCAAGATGGAATGAAGGCTTGAGGCAGAAGTGGGATGGGTGTGGTGGAGGTGGGGACTTGGTTTCCTAACATCCTAATTGCTTCTTAGGAAAAGGACCACTTCCCTTAACATGGAAAATAGCCTTAGTGTTTCCTGTTGGAGGATAGCAGCTCATGAGGCAGCTACAAGTAAAATTCTACCCATATTATTCACTTATACATCCTCAATGTAACAAAAAAGACATACAACCTCTAGGAGGTATTTATGTTTATCATTGTGTTTCTTTGGGTCATCTGTGAAAATTTCAGCAAGATTCTAATTCTAATATGACTTTAAGTTTACCACACATGCATTTTCTATCTATAACCAAATGAAAATTGTAACATTAATACAATTTAGAAAAACAGTGCAGCTATAATCCATGATTTTTCTTTTGTTAGTTTGACATCTTCAGAGAGGTTCCCATAGGTATGCTGGGCTGGTGATGCTCCTCCCATTGCATTCCCCTAGCCCACTGCAGCCCTCAGAGCCATGAGCTCCAGGATATATCCTTTTTCCAGATTGACTTCCAAAGAGAAATCCCAGGTACTGCTGCAAGGTCTTGAGTTAAGTTCTAAATATATGCTCCTTTTTCTTTTTAAGAAAACAGTAATGTCTCATTCACTCAATACTGCTTATATATATCCCAAAATGCTTAAATTTTATTTCTGATTTAAAACAAAAATTGGCTCAATTCTTTTACTAAGAGGGGCATGATTAGTGCTTATTAATCAAGACACATCTCCAAAAGATAATTCTGAAGCCTTTAGTCACATCTCACATGGCTCTGTGCTGGGGCAGGGGGATAAGGGGGGTCACTCCCTTACCTGGGTTCCATCCCTGGAAGACACAGATGCCAGTCAGGCTAATGTCCAGGATACAAGAGCTTGTGTTTTTTACTAAAAGTTGCTGTTTTTAGGAAGTTGTAGCTAAGTGACCTCAGAGCCTGTGCAAGCCTGGACAAGGACCCAGCTGACAGCATCAGGTTGCCTCCACCCTGTTCAGAGGGAAGAACTACGTCAGACAATGACACAAAGTGACAGTAGTGGAAAAGAACAGTGTGTCCCCCATGCAAGTGCTTCCTGTAAAGGGAGTCCCTGATTTGGTGTCGTTTGGCACATAAAGAGATATTTTTCAAAGATAAAGTGCCAGTCAGGGTCTTCAAAGATAAGATAAAACTAAAATAGAATTGTTAAGTAGCTAAGATGAGTGTCTTTTCCTAGCACTTTAATAGTCCCTCAGAATAAACAGACAGAATTCTGATGATGTTGCTGGCATAGTCCTCATCAGTCCTCACAGTCCTCACAGTTTCCTCAGTGGAAACTGGGGTTTGTGTTGAGATTTGAGAAAATGAGAGGAAATTTATTCCAAGGTAATTTTCCAATAATGATGCTCTTGAGTCATCCCCTCCATAGTAAACCTGGGTTGATATGTGACCAATTGGCTGCAGCGGAAGTGACTCTGTCATTCAGGGCTTGAAGTTTTCGAAATCTTTAGAAGGCCTGGCAGCTTTCTCATTTGTGCTTTTGGAGTCTGAATCTAAGAGGGAGAGACAGTGAAATCTCTCCTGGCTGAGGCAGCCTCTGCTACCTTCCCAGGTGTCAGGCATGACTGAACCTTCTTAAATGTTCCACCCCAGGTGAGGCCCTCCTAGCACAGCCGCCAGTGACTTTGGGAATGGAAAACTAGCCCATGGTTGGTCAACCCATATTTGTGAGAAATGATACATTAGCATTGATTTAAGTTATAGAGTGGTTTACTTGGCAGCAAGAGATAACTGAGTTATAGATAAGGCAGGCAAGTCTTGGGACATAATTCAACCATAACCCATGCAGTAGTGCAATACACCCAACTCTGCTGACTTTCCACAATGGCACAGATGACACTCCTTCCTCCCTGGGATAAGGTGAGGGTAAATTACCACATTAAAAGGAGGATGAGGTCAGGCCAGCAGGGATCTGGGCAGGTAGTTCTCATGATGTGACTGATGTAAGCTTCACAGTGCGTGTGTCCCCAATCCAGGCTCAATGACAGCAGGACTGCTTCAGGCACAAGGAACGAGGTCTTAGGTTTATTGGTCAAGGTGCTTCAGGTAGCATTCTCCAGGGGCCCAAAATTCCCTGCCATATTTACCATCTCAGAAGGATTCCGGGCCCACCTCTTAAAAAACAGGGAACCAATTCTCTAAAAGTTCGTGTCCACCACAATGGGCAAGGCCAGATATAGGGTATCTGTAGAGGTACATGGTGGAGGAAGACTTCTTCTCTTGATCAACACACATTTTATTAAAGACCAACCTTTGAGTTCTAAGGGTACAACTAAGAGCATATCCCTCTCCCCCTAATTGAGTAGGCCTTTAATAACAAAGTTGAGGCAAGCTTTGGGGCTGCCTCTGTCCTTCTTGGACCCAGGGTAGAAAAAGATAAAACTTCTTGGTACCTCTGTGAGGGAGTTGTCCTGCATCTGTAGAGAGGGCAGTGACTTCATTGTGTCTATCTCAGAGGTATTGGACCTGCCTCCTCTTCTAGTTGCCTGTGAAGAGGACAGGGCTGGGTTTGTGCTACCCACTGACTGCGCATTGGGAGATAACACCTCAGTGGCAGAACAGTGGGCACTGTCTCCACCTTCCCTCTGATCTGGTGCCTGCCCCAGAAACATCATGGACCTTATTCAGCTTACCTCTGGGAAGCCTGCAGGTGACTGCTAATTATCAGTAAGGCAACTCATGCTAGTCTCTACAATCAGAGATCCCTGGTCTCAGGGGCAGGATGGAGTCTCATTTCCTCTGTGTGGTCAGCCTAATGGGGCAGTAGGTATCCCTGCTCACTCACTGATTAGAAGTGTGGCTCTGGGATGAATAAAACTCCTCTCTGGGTATAACTGGAGCTTCCCTGTTGGCTGAGCCTTCTGTGCCCCTCATTCACCTTCTCTGTTCTTCAGTCATCTGCTTCTCAACTGTGTTCTTTGGGTTAATCCTCTCAATTGTGGATATGCTCTCACTCAGCTCCTTGAGATCTCTCATAGCTCCTTGTAAATCTTCTATGTTTGTATATCTTCAATGTTTCTGGATGGTAGGGCTCCATGTATTCCTCATAGGCCCAGGCATAGTACATTCAGAAGCCAGTTCTAGGAGGCTAGAGGAGGAGCTTAGATCTGAGTGTTGAGCAAGATTCTGAACAGCAGAGGTAGCACTGCCTGCTGGGGTGTGGAGAGAGGGGCATGAGAAGGGGCTCAGGCACTGAAGAATCTCTGCTCTAGCCTATCTTAGTGTCTAGGTCAATGTCAGATGCTCGAGTATCTTCTTTCCACTTCTCAAGATTTTTTAGTCTTTGATAGTACTACTGTGGATTACAAGGAGTCGGACATAGAAAATCAACTGTCCAAAGTGACCACCTCTTTCTATGACATATAACATAAAAAGAGGAGTTTAAACAGATAAAATAATGTAATGGAGTTAGACCAGCTCTCTCCGGTGCAAATCTTATGTGAGAATTAGGACTGTCCTGGCTGCACATTTAGATTGTGGGTTTCTGTAACTTGGTGGTGCCCAAGAAGGTGACCTGAAGGTTAGAAACAGAGATTGCACCGTGCACTATTGTTATAGTGAGTAAATTTCACTAGGCCAATTAAACTCCTACACATAAATGTCCATCCATTGTAGAGGACACACATGTTGGGCAGAGCTTGGTTCTAGGCCAAGAACAGATTAAAACTCCTTCAGGTGGTAAGTCCTGACTTTGAGAACCTGTAGCCCAGGGTGGCTTGGCTGTGCCTGAAGATTTCCTGCAAAGATCCTGTTCCCTGGAGGCTTCCACTCATCAGACAGTGTTCAGGCCTAGTTGCCTCTTTGTTCACTCACTCATTTTGCTAACATTTTCCAAGAAAAGGACGTGAGAGAAGTTGATTTGGAAGGTGACCATAGGGAGCAGGAGAGAGGGACAGAGAGAGTAAGTGAGAGAATATAGCACAAGGGTTTTCAGGGACCGCTAAAAGCAGAGCAATTGCTTCCCAAAACTGTCCCTCTCAAGGATATGCCTTCATTTACCAGCTTCTAACTAGGGGTCCCCACCCCAATATACCCACTGGGTGATGCCTGCACTGAACTAAGTAGTAGGTGTTCTGCGGAAGGGTAAAATCAGGGAGCACAGGGGAGTTCACCAGAGCCATATGGGCCAAGGGGCTGCATTGTGACTTCTATCTCTGTCTCAGGTCCTTGTGGCTGGCTATAAGAGTTTGCCCCTCAACCCTAACCCCAATCCTGATCTAAGCCTTTGAAGGACACAGTAATGTAAATGTGGAACCATTGGCAGGAAGCTGGGCAGAAGTCATTATGGAGGAAAAGGCACATACTGCCTCACTCTGATCCTAGTGAGGAGGAACTTTGGGCAGGAGGACCATTGACCAGTATCCAGGCTCTGCCCATACTCATGGTGGCTCTCAGGCCTCGGGCAAAGCACATATCTTCTTCTGTCCTGATTTCCCAGCTGCAGTTTGCTTTGTAAGTGGTCTGTCAGAAAAGCACTAAGAAGATGTGAGAACTGTGTCCACATTTAAACAGTTTCACATAGGAAGGGTTTGTCCTGTGCAGTTGCAG
The DNA here is from genome assembly GCA_004026585.1 of Noctilio leporinus. Lineage (NCBI taxonomy): Eukaryota > Metazoa > Chordata > Mammalia > Chiroptera > Noctilionidae > Noctilio > Noctilio leporinus. Next base: position 27,094 of record PVIW01007928.1, on the reverse strand, counting down.
GAGATGAAGCCAGAGACACAAGAGGGGTGTAGTGCATATAGGAGAGATTGTGGATGTGAAAGAGTGTGTGGGAGACTGTGTGAATGTGAAAGAGTGTGTGAGAGTGTATGACAGTGTGGCACATGTATAACAAGTGTGAGTGTGTGTGTGGCTTTGTCATTTGGAACTCTGCCTTTCCCTCTAAGGCTCTAAGAATGGGGTAGAAGTAAAGGAAAACATTAAATAGTCTGAAATCTAGGAGTTTTCAAAGTGTGGTTCTGGAATTAGCTGCATCTGCATTCTGGGAACTTGTTACAAATATCAATTCTTGGGCCCATTCAAACCTGCTGGGTTAGAAATTCTTGGAATGGGGTCCAGCAATCTGTTTTAACAAGCCCTGAAGGTGATTCTGATCCATGCTTCAGTGTGAGAAACATAGTTCTAAACATAAGGAAAAGGTCTAACAGATACAACTGTAGGAATTGCCATGACTTCCCACATGTGTCAGTGAGTGCCATGTCTCCAGAAGCAGCTTGGGAAGGCTGAATACCTTCAATCAGGCATGGGGCAAAGGAAATTACCAAATCATGCAGAAAGTTCCATTGAAATCACTATTTGGCCATTCACTTATTTAGCAAACATGTATAAAAAGTGGGACCAGGTAGCTTGCAAGGTGACTGGTGACAGGAATGGAAGTATAATGTGAGCTCCCAATCCCCACTTATACACACCCACAATTCTGTGACATCCTGGCAGTCTTTACTTCATGCGGCCTTTTTTTTTTTTTATTATTATTATTATTTTTTTATTTTACTACATTTTGCTATTATTTACTATTTTTAAGTTATTTACTTCTTTTTTTTTATTTTATTGTTGTATTACATCCATCCCTTTTTTGCTCCCCTCTGTCCCCCTCCCCACCCACCCTTTCTTCATGTTGTCTTTATAGTTATGGTTGTCTGTTTTGACAACCAAACACTGAGTCACCTCCAATGACTCTGTCCTGACATTTCCCAATGGAACCCCAAACAGAATAGAGGATAAAGCTAGGGAACCCTGACTGCATATCCCACACAAAAGTCTGAGTGAGAGGACTGTGGCAATTTCCTCTTGCATAGGATGACGCTACTTTCTTGATTCTCATGAGTCATTTCTGGTCACCCTTGTCACTTAGTCACTCACTGGGCCTCAGAATAAGCAGAGGACTTCTTGCTTGGGGGACTAGGCTGAACATCTCATCAGTCAGATAGTCCCAGGTGGACAATCTCTCATACAGATGAATGTTCTAGACAACTAAAGCTAACTGGGCAATAAAACCTACCCTTGTTACTATTTATTAAAAATAAATAATTTCACAAGTGATGCACATTTTTCAGAGGAAAGTTATCAATACAGATTAGCAAAACCATAATAAATACATAAATTCCCCTAAATTCCACCCCCCCATAAAATTTTTGCTATTACCATGGTGACAGGGTGATCCCTTTTTTCTGAGTGTCTACGTGCACATGCACATGTGACCACAAGTATCAGTGCATTAAAACTCAACTATAGCATGCTAGTCCATATAAAATATGTTGTGAATGTTTTTCTATGTTAATAAATTTGCCATCAATTTTAAAGCTGTCCAGTACTTCACTAGCATGGATATAGGTTTTCCTAAGACTGCAACTACTTTTAAAGAAATACTTCTAAAATGTATCACACCACGGTCTTCTTCTCCTATTTCCTAATCAGAAGAACACAATATCAGTTTACTTCTGGAGGGCCTTAGGTTCACTGTGAACCCTGTATATAGTTTCAATAAGGCAGTGTTCAGTAGTGAACAGCTCCAGGAGGGGACTCAGGAGTAGCTCTCGTTCAGGCACAATTGGCTCTGGCCTTTTGGGATGTATCTAACTGCTCTGGACCTTATTTTAATTAATTTCATAAAGTAGGGGTCTTCCCTCAAGTGCCTCAATGCTTTCTGCCCCTAACATGCCTGCAGCTGCTCTCAGGGTCTTCTTTTCTACTCCCTACAAAGAGGCACATAACAGTAAATTCACAGACTTCCCTCATGTCCTGAGTCTTGGCCAGTCCTCATCTCAATTTCTGATTCTGGGAATTGGGAAGGATTTTGTCCAAAGCAAGAATGAGTAATGAAATGACTCCATTTCCCCATCACAAATGAGCCCCAGAAAGACCTGCCCCAGCTGATTATGAATAGTACCTTCATGCTTATTACAAGCAGGGTATTCCAAATCACTCCAACTGCCCTGTGGGACTGGCCCACGGCTGAAGTGCTCCTTTGGAGAGGAAAAATCAACAGAATGGGAGCTAACTCAGCCTCAGAATCTCATCCCAGGTATTGCACCCACACCTTCCAGGTACATTCCAAGTTGCCCTGCATTGGAACCTGTGTGGCTGTAGCCCAGTTCACATGCTATGATCAGCATGCTTAAAGGTTGCTAGAGGAAGTGAAGGGTGTTAGCCCAATTCCTCTCCTAAAATGTTATTTCTCCTAACTAGAGCTTTGCACTAGAAAGCACCTTTGTTTGCTTGCTGTCTGTTTGATCTGGAGTTAAAAAAGGGGAAGAGGAGAGAGAAAAGCAGAGATAAGAAATGATATTTTTCTCCCAATGTCACACGTAGAATTCTGCACAATGAATTTGTCTCCTTACTTGTCTTTTCAGAATGTCCTTACCTACACATACACTCACTGATTCTAAAGCTTGCCCTGCTCCTTGGCCCAGCCTAATCCCAGGTTCAGATACTCAGAAACTGTTTCCTGAGACCTGCCAAACCCCAAGGACAGGACAAAGCATGCAGAGAAATGACAAGAAAAATCCTGATCTTTGTGTGGGGTGCACTTATATTGATTGCTTGATTAATTGGAGTGGATGTTACCCAGGTCCTGTGAGAAAGATTTTGTAAATCTGTGTGGTCTGAACAAACAATTCTTTGTTGATTACTGTGAGTTTATCTTGGCTTTGCCCATGCATTTTGGCTTAGCATAAGGAGACCTCTAGCTGTGTTATTCTGGCTTCTGAGAAGTAGAATTGATGACAGTCAACCTGATCTCTCCAAGAGAAAGGGCCACATTTTATATGATTGTATTATTTTCTTGAGATCTTGGAATAGTGCTTTTATTCACCCAATAATTCACTTATTAAACATCTACCAAACACTTGATGATGCCAAACACTATAGGAGGTGGTTCAATATTGGAATGAACAAAGGATCAGTCCATTGCAAACGATCTTTATTATTCTCCAAAAAATTAGGAATTTGATTCAACATCATTCAAATGAGATGCCATCAATTTATATCTGTCATTAATGCACATGTAAATAGATAAAACAATGATTATTTATTACACAAGATCTGTTTTTCCTAAGTCTATTTTCCATTTCAATCAAATTTTCCAATCTTTATAAAAACTGTTTTCATGGAGAACTTTCACAAACAAATTATACATTTTTGAATTCTTAAACAAGGTATCCTTGCTTTGGTTTTAATTTAATTTTACATGTTTTACATTGTGCTGTGTTGGGTCAAATGAACCATAGAGCTACCTCCTCCCATTGCCCCTGCCCAGCCAGGATTGGGCCACTGTCTTTGCTCCTGTCCTGACTCAGTGCTCCTGTGATGCCCACTTGTAGGTAGTCACTTGGCCCTTGAGCACACACACAACATATATGCGCTCTCTGCTAGCTCTCTTCCTTTGTGCCACTTTCTCCCTACCTTTGGCCCTGTCATGTCCCACTTGTTTTACTGCAAGAGCCTTAGAAAAGTCCTCCAGGCCTCTGGCGTCCTCTACCAGTAGTCCTCCATTGAAATAACTCCCAAGAAAAGGGAGTTATTGATGTGAGCAGCTCTGGAAGTTAGGAGGGATTTGGGTTGTCTGAGCAACACTTTTCTGTCCAAAAGCTTAACTTTTTCTGACCAGCCAGCAGGGCAGCCCCAGGAGAGCTGGCCCATACCTCCCTGTAGGAAGCCTGGCCTCTTAACTGGTGCTGGCCTGCTTCCTTCCTCCCACCTCTGGAGAACATTTGGAAACTCTTTTACAAAGTAGCAAGTATCTCAGAGTGTAAGGGAAAGGATGTACAGTCTAGTCTGTGGCAAAGTAATTTTATTGCACTGGGGTCTCTAAGGAGCTTCAGCAGGGTTAAAGAGGTTGTGGATCTCCAAATCCCAGCAAAGTGTATTTCCAAAATTTCTTGTACCAAGGAAATTGATGTACCAAGGAAATAGATGTATTATTCCCCTTGAGCCTTGCAAAGGACTTGTGTTCTGTGGAACAAATTTTGGAAACCCAGTTTTTAAAAAATGATATTTCATTGACTATGCTATTTTAGTTTTTCCCATTTTGCCCCCTACATCCAGTACCCACCACTCCCTCAGGCAATCCCCACACTTTTATTCATGTCCTGGGTCATGCATATAAGTTCTTTGGCTACTCTATTTTCTATACTGTACTTTATATCCCCATGGCTATTCTATAACTACCTATTTGTACTTTTTAATCCCCTCACCCCTTCACCCATTCCCTCAAAAGACCCTCCCATCTAACAACCATTAAAACTCTTTCCATATACATGGTTCTGTCTCTGTTCTTCTTGTTTGCATAGTTTGTATTTTTTTTAGATTCAGTTGTTAATAGATATGTATTTATTACCATTTTATTGTCCATAGTTTTGATCTTTTTTTAAAATTAAGTCCCTTTAACATTTCATATAATAGTAGTTTGGTAATGATGAACTCCTTTAGTTTTTTCTTATCTAGGAAGCTCTTTATCTCTGCCCTTCAATTCTAAATACTGGCTTTGCTGGGTAGAGCAATGTTGGTGGTTAAGTCGCTACTTTCCATGACTGTGAATATTTCTTAATGATCACTTTTAGCTTTCAAAGTTTCTTTTGAGAAATAAAATGAGAGTTTTATAAGAACTCCCTGTAGGTAACCAACTGCTTTTCTCTTGCTGCTTTCAAGATTCTCCTATAACCTTTGGCATTTTAATTATGATGCATCTTGGAGTGGGCCTCTTTGCATCCATCTTGCTTTGAACTCACTGTGATTCCTGAACTTGCATGTCTGTTTCATTCACCAAATTAGGAAAGTTTTCTTTTGTTATGTTTTCAAATAGATTTCTAATGTCTTGCTGCTTCCCTTGTCCTTCTGGCACTCTTGTGATGTGAATGTTAGAATGCTTGAAATTGTCCTAGATGCTCCTTACACAATCATCATTTTTTTGGATTCTTTTTCTTCTTGGGGTTCTAGTCGGTTGTTTTTTGCTTCTATATGTTTCAAATCATTGATTTAAGTCTTCGCTTCATCCACTCAATTGATTCTCTATAAATTATTCTCTATTTCAATTAGTGTATCCTTCATTTCTGACTGAGTCTTTTTTTATGCTGTTGAGGTACTCATTAAGTTCATTGAGCATCCTTATAAGTAGTGTTTTTGAACTCTGCATCTGATAGATTGCTTATTTCCATTTTGTTTAGTTCTTTTCCTGGAGTTTTCATCTGTTCTTTCATTTTGGCCATATTTCTTTGTCTCTTCATTTTGGTAGCTTCCCTGTGTTTGTTTCTATGTATTAGGTATAGCTGCTCTAACCTTAGTAGCATGGCTTAATGTAGTAGGTGTTGTGTAGGGTCCAGTGGCACAACCTTCCCTATCATCCAAGCTGAGTACTCAAGGTGCATCTTTGTGTGGGGTGAATGCACCCTCCTCTTGTAGTTGAAACTTGTTTTCTTGGCAGGTCAATGGGAGGAATTTACTCAGGGCAGTCAGCTGCAAGGACCAGCTATTAACCACTGACCACCAACCTCCAACCTCTGTGGAGGATCAGCTGTACGGGGGCAGGGTAGTGATGCTCCAATGTGGTCTGTAACTGCCCACTGGGTGTACAGGCTCTGGTCAGGCCAAAGTTAGGCCCCACCTGTATTCTGCCTGGGGCCACCCTGTGTGAGCTACAAAGCAATCTGCAGATGGCTATTTTTAGTGGTGGGCTTGGAGGTTCCCAGGTGAATCCAAGCTGTGAACCTAGGCTTGTTGTTGCTAGTGTCATATCTGGGGCCTTTTAGCAAGAGGCACAGGGCCTGGGAGCTCACTAGGGTCAGCTTTTGCTTGTTTCAGAGTATTTAAGAAAATGTGAAGCATGCACCAAGACAAGTTACTTATATGGAAAAAACACTGTTAACAATTTGGTTGGCTTGAAATTTGGGTGGGACAGAAACTCAGGCAATCACCAGGATGAGGCAAACAGTGTTAGCCAAGTTGATGGAATCTTAGAAATGGCACTTGCCTGCTGGCTCTGTGGCTTTGTGGTGGAAGGATTCAGGAAAGTAATAGTGGCCTCTGCCCACTGTTCAGTCTGGGTGTCAGGTCTCTCTCCCACAGCTCTCACTTAGATGCCAGACACTCTGGTTCCTCCCTGTATGCCACTAGTGCCTTTTAAGCTGCTAGAGCCCAGAGGGAGTTAATCTGAGTAAATCCATGTGCAGGATCTTGAAGAGGAACTGCTTGGGAACCCAGAATTTTCTTCCACTGACTCAATCCCAGCTGGTTTTTACAGCTGGAAGTTACAGAGACTTATCTTCCTGGCACTGGACCTCTGGTACAGGGCTGTGATCCTTCTCTCTTAAGATATCCCTCCCAAGTTTTTATCCACTACAAGTGGGTGTGGGACCAACTCATTCTGTTTCTGCATCTCCAGTCCTCCTAGAAGTCTGGATGGATGTAGTTTCTTTAATTCAATAGTTGTCATACTTTCATTCAACTCAGTTTCTGATGGTTCTGAATGATGGCTGTTGTATAGTTTAGTTGTAACTTTGATATGGCTGTGAAAGGAGGTGAGTGGTGTTTACCTACACCTGTGTCTTGACTGGAAGTCAGTTGAATATCTAAAATGAAAAGAGTTTAAATAAAGGAAATAATAGGGTGATTTCATACTATGTTCTGGAGCACATCTCACTTGGGGCCTGAGGCCAGTGCCAACTAAGGTTGTCCAGCCTACCTACTTTTCCCTATGAAACTAGATTATAAGCCTTGGGTAACCAGGGTTAATCCCTCAGATTTGTGAAGATACTAGTTCCACTTCCCACCTGCAGTCATGCAGGAAAGGTCTGTTCCCAGAATTAGCAGTCCCGACCTCTAAAGCCCTGAAATCTGAGAGAGACTGATAGTCCTGGGGAGAAATCACTGTTAAAAATGGTTCAACTGCCTCAGTTGGTGGCAAGCCCCTGTGCAAGGTAGATGGCCAGTTCAGGTAGTCACACTTCTTCAGTGCTCAGGTGTCAGGTCTCTCACAATAAGTTCCTAGAACATTGTGGGAGACCTTGTCCAACAAAATCCTCTCAGTTGCAAATGAAATGAGTCTACCAATGCTTGATCAAAGGCTGGCAGATCTCTCTAGTGGAGAAGTGCCCTGAGCACCTTCTTCCAAGGGCTTCTATTGACTTCAACTTACCTATGGGTATATGGTATGCATGCAAAAGCTCATCAATCAACAGCAGATAGTGCTGATTACAGAAAATAGATATTGTTCAGAGATAACAATTGAAGGAACACAGAGAGAGAGACAGGATAAGAAGACACCAGGTGGCCATAAAACAGGGTGCATAAGTTCATCCTGTGCTTTGAGCTTAAATATCGGGTATACATTAACTAGAGATACTGAGAGCAGGACAGTCTTCAGAGGATATAATGCATTCTTTTAAGCCAGATTTCCCATGAGAACCTTCTGGCTAATATTGGGTCATGCCTGCTTCTAGCATTCCCAGTCTTCAGGTCAGTCTTAACAGCCTAATGTTCTGGGCCCTATTTGCACAGGGCTACAGTTCCCCAGTACTAGACCAGATGGTCCCCAACATCTCCCCCTTTTGTATTTGAGTTGATGGATATAGTAGTGAGGTCAATGAAGCTTGCCACTTGCTTCCTGAGAAACTGACCTCTAGAGAACAGTTTGCTGGAGCTTAAGGTTATCTATTCCCTTCTCAACCCCTGATGGTTCTGGCTGCCATCACTGCTGGCCTGCTTCTGCTTTGCAGATGCAAGCAATCGAGTGAGACTTTGCCAGCACTCAGTCATAGGTTTTGACATCAGCTGTCACTGTCACTGTCCCCTACATAATCCCACGTGTTGTTTGTGTCCATGAGTCATCAGTGGTAGTTCCTTGACTAAACTATTCCCCTTCTTTGCCTTCTTCTCCCTGACCCTACCCCCTGCCCTCCATACAATGGAAGTGTGTTCCCTGTATTCATGTCTCTGATACTGTTTTGTTTGCTTGTCTGTTTGTTTGTTAGTTTCCTGGATTAAATGAGAACATGTGGTATTTAATTTTTGCTGCCTGGTTTATCTCACTAAGCATGATTCTCTCCAGTTCCATCCATGCTATCACAAATGGTAGGAGTTCTCTCTTTCTTTCTACTGTATAGAACTCCATTGTGTAAATGTACCAAAGTTTTTGATCTATTCATCCATTGAAGGGATCTTTGGTTGTTTCCAGCACCTGGCTATTGTAAATAGCGCTGCTGTAGACATAGGGTTGCATAGGTTCTTCTGAATTGGTATTACGGGATTCTTTGGGTATAATCCTAGTAATGGAATCACTGGGTTATAGGACAGTTCTATTCTTAGTTTTTTGAGGAAATTCCATACTATCTTCCATAGTGACTAGACCAGCCTGCATTCCCACCAGCAATGCACCAGAGTTTCCTTTTCTCCACTCCTCACCAGCACTTGTTGTTTGTTGATTTGTTGATGATGGCCATTCTGACAGGTGTGAGGTGGTATCTTGTAGTTTTAATTTGCATCTCTCTGATGGCTAGTGATGTTGAGCATTCTTTCATGTGTCTGTGGGCCCTTTCTATATCTTCCTCAGAAAGTTGTCTCTTCAGGTCCTTTGCCAATTTTTTAAATTGGGTTGTTTGTCTCCCTGGTGTTGAGTCCTATTAGCTCTTTATATATTTTGGAGATCAAACTCTTGTCTGAGGTGTCATTGGCAAATATGTTTTCCTATATGGTTGGTTCCCTTTTTATTTTCTCTATGTTTTCTTTGGCTGAGTAGAAACTTTTCAGTTTGATGTAGTCCCATTTGTTTATTTGATTCTTTATTTCCCTTGCCTTGGAAGATGGTTCAGTGAAAATTTTGCTGCATGGGATATCTGCAATTTTTTTGCCTATGATTTCCTCTAGGGCTTTTATTTCTTGCATGTGCCTGTCCAGTTCACCCAACACAACTTGTTGAAGAGGCAATTTGCACTCCATTTTATGTTCCTTCCCCCTTTTTTGAATATTAGTTGCTCATTGAGTCCTGGGTTTCTTTCTGGGCTCTCTATTCTGTTCCATTGACCTGTTTGTCTGTTCTTGTGCCAGTACCAGACTGTTTTGGTTACTATGGCTTTGTAATATAGCTTGATAACTGGTATTGTGATTTCTCCTACTTCATTCTTCTTTCTCAGAATTGCTGTAGCTATTTGGGGTATTTTTTGACTCCATATGAATTTTTTAAGTGTTTGTTCTAATTCTATGAAACATGATGTTGGTATTTTAATAGGGATTGCATTGAATTCTATAGATGGCTTTGGGTAGTGTGGCCATTTAGATGATATTAATTTTTCCCAACCATGAACATGGTGTGTGCTTTCATTTATATGTATCTTCCTTAATTTCTTTCTTCAGTGTTCCATAGTTTTCTAAGTAAAAGTTCTTTACTTCCTGATTAAGTTAATTCCTAAATACTTTATTTTTCTTATTGCTATGGTAAATGGGATATGTTTTCTAGCTTCTACCTCTGATATTTCACTGTTGGTGTATAAAAATGTCTTTGATTTCTGGATATTGACTTTGTATCCAGCTATTTTGCCAAATTCAGTTATTAGGTGGAGTAGTTTTTTAGTGAGGTCTATAGAGTTTTCTATGTACACTATCATGTCAATTGCAAATAATGACAGTTTTCCTTCCTCCTGTCCAATTTGGATACCTTGGATTCCTTTTTCTTGTTAGATTTCTGTGGCTTGAACTTCCAAGACTATGTTGAATGGAAGTGGAGAGAGTGGACACCCTTGTCTTGTTCCTAATCTTAAGGGAAAGGCTTTTAGTTTTTGTCCATTGAGTATGATATTAGTTTCAGGTTTCTCGTATATGGCCTTTATTATGTTGAGGTATGCTCTCTCTATTCCCATCTTGCTGAGCGTTTTTATCATAAAAGGGTGCTGTACTTTATCAAACACTTTTTTAGCATCTATTGATATGATCATACAGTTTTATCTTTCATTTTGTTTATGTGGTGTATTACATTTTTGATTTGCTAATATTGAACCATCCTTGCATCCCTGGGGTGAATCCCATTTGGTCATTGTGTATAATTTTTTGATATATTGCTGGATCCAGTTTGCCAATATTTTGTTGAGAATTTTTCACATCTAAGTCATCAGAGATACTGGCCTATAGTTTTCTCTCTCTGTTGGGTCTTGACCTGGTTTTGAGATCAGAATAACACTGGCCTCATAGAAAGAGTTTGGGAGTCTTCCCTCTTCTTGGATTTTTTGGAATATTTTGAGGAGGATAGGAGTTAGTTATTCCCTAAATGTTTGGTAACATTTACCTGTGTAGCCATCTGGTTAAGGGCTCTTGTGTGCTCAGTTTTTGGATTACTTCTTCAATTTCACTAGTTGTTATTGGTCTATTCAGGCTTTCTGCCTCTTCTTGGTTGAATTTTGATAGGTTATACATTTCCGGAAATTTGTCCATTTCACCCAGGTTGTCAAATTTGTTGTCATACAGTTGTGTGTAGTAATTCCTTTCAATCCTTTGTATTTCTGTGTTATCAGTTGTGACAAAATCATTTGTGATTTTGTTAATTTGGATCCTATCTCTTTTTTCTTTTTTAAATTTTATTGTTGTTGTATTACATCCATCCCCTTTTTGCTCCCCTCTGTCCCCCTCCCCACCCACCCATTCCCCCCAAAGTCAATCCCACCTGTTGTCCATGTCCATGGTTCCTTTATACTAGGTTCTTGTCTAAGCCGCTCCTCTTTCTTGCCTCTGCCCTTATCTCTTTTTTCTTGATGAGTCTAGTTCATGGTTTGTCAATTTTGTTTATCTTTTCAAAGAACCAGCTCCTGGACCTGTTGATTCTTTGAATTGTGCTTTTACTCTCTATATTGTTTAATTCTACTCTGATCTTGATAATTTCCTTCCTTCTGCTTGCTCTGGGCTTTGTTTGTTGTTGCTCTTCTAGTTATTGAAGCTTTATGGTTAGGTTGTTTAGATGAGTTTCTTCTAACCTTTTTAGGTAGACCTGTATTGCTATGAATTTTCCCCTGAGGACTGCCTTTGCTATGTCCCATAGGCTTTGGGGTATTATGAATTCATTTTCATTTGTTTCCAGATACTTTTTGATTTCTTCTTTGATATCATTATTAATCATTCCTTATTTAACACCATGTTAATCAGTCTCCATGAATTAGAATGTTTTTGGAATTTTTCCTTGAGATTGGTTTCTAGTTTCAAGCCATTGTGATCTGAGAAGATGCTCGGTATGATTTCAATTTTCTTGAATTTGTGGAGGCTTGTTTTGTGTCCTACCATGTGGTCTATCTTTGAGAATCTTCCATGTGCATTAGAAAAAAAAATGTGTATTTTGATTCTTTGGGGTGGAAATTTCTGTATATGTCAGTTAAGTCTGTTTCATCTAGAGTGTTGTTCAATGCTACAATATCCTTGGTGTCTTTTTGCTTGGAAGATCTTTCCATTGTTGATAATGGGGTATTAAAATGCCCTACTATGATTGTGTTGTTGTCTATTTCCTTTTTAAAGTCCTCCACGATTTTCATTTTATATTTGAGTGTTCCTAGGTTGGGTGCATATATATTTATAAGTGTTATGTCTTGATGAATTGTTCCTTTAAGTATTATGAAATGTCCTTCTTTGTCTCTTTTTGTCCTTCATTGTGAAATCGGTTTTGCCTGAAAGAAGTATTGGTCCCCCAGCCTTGTTTTCAGTCCATTTGCTTGAAATATATTTTTCTATCCCTTCACTTTCAGTCTGTGTCAATCTTTTGTCCTGGGGTGGGTCTCTTGCAGACAGCATATACGTGGGTTCTGTTTTCTTATTCATTCAAGTACCCTATGTCTTTTTATTGGTGCATTTAATCCATTTACATTTAAGGTTATTATTGAGAGGTATTTCTTCATTGACATTTTTCCCCTTTGTTCCTGTATTCCTCTCTGTCTCTCTTTGTTTCTTTATCTTTTTAAAGCAAGCCTTTTAGCATTTCTTGCAATGCTGGCTTGGTGTAGGTGTATTCTTTTAGCCTTATTTTGTCTGGGAAACTCCTTATTTCTCCTTCCATCTTGAATGAGAGCCTTGCTGGGTAAAATATTATTGGTTGCAGGCCTTTGTTTTTCATTACTTGGGAGTATTTTTTGCCATTTTCTTCTGGCTTGTATTGTTTCTGTTGAGAAGTCATTTGATGGCCTTATTTGAGTTCCCTTATACGTTATTTGCTGTTTCTCTCTGATTTTAGGATTCTCTATTTGTCTTTGAAGTTTGACATTTTACTTATGATATGTTAAGTCTGTTTAGGTTCATCTTCATTGGGACCCTCTGTGCTTCCTGATCTTGAGTGACCCTTTCACTCATTATTTTAGGGAAGTTTTCTGTCATTACTTTTTCAAACAGGTTTTCTATCCCTTGCTTCTCTTCTCCTTCTGGTATCCCTATGTTATGGGTATTGTTGTATTTCATGTTGTCCTGTATCTCTTTTAAAACCTCTTCATTCTTTTTCAGTCTTTTTTCATTTTGTTGGAATGTTTGGTAATTTGTTTTCCTTTTGTCTTCCAGTTTACTGCTCTGGTCCACTCCTTCTAACCTGCTTCAAATTTCTTCTATTGTGTTCTGAGGTTCTGAGATTGTGTTCTTAACTTCCTCCTGGTTCTTAATAATGGCTCCTATATCCTTTTTAATTCTGGTATAATTTTCAGTAAGTTCCTTGTAGTTGCCCTGGAATTCTTTGTAGTTTCCTTTGAGTTCTGTGAGCTAATGGAGCTTTCTTATAATGATTTCTTTGAATTCCATGTCTGATAGCGTGCTTGTTTCTATTTCATTTCTCAGTCTGTCTGGTGATTCCTCCTTTCCTTTTGGTGATAGACTATTTCTTTTTCTCCCCGTTTTTGGTATCTGTTGTTGCTTGCTTTTGTTTCTTGGATTAATCTGCTTTGATTCCCTGCCTTTGTGGAGTGCTCTTCTGTGTTAGGAGATCTGTGGGGTTCAGTGGTGCAGTCTCCTAGATTTCCTCAACTTGTTGCTCTTAGGGTGCTCTTTATGTCATGGACTTGGGCTGTCTGGTTGTACTTTGGATTTGTTTTTATGTGTTGCTCCTTTCCTTCCAGTTGACTGATTGAGAGACACTCCTTTTATGACATTTCATATACTGGATTTGAGCTGCTCCTAAAATAGAACTACCTGTCCAGGCAAAATAACCATACCTTCAAAGATATCTCACTCCTTTAATCCCCCTTTTGACTGCATATGAACCTAGCTAAATTCTTGTACCCTCCAAGGTAACCTCCTACTCTTAATCACACCCTCAGCTGCAGATGAGCCAGTTTTAAAAAGGGTGCAGATATGATAAGACTATTATAAGAGGGGAAAAATGATTAAGTTGACTAAAGTATAGATAATTTTGATGGGTGCAAAGGGGTAGCAGAGATAGTGGGGATGTGAGAGAGAAAGCCAACTGTACCACTCATATGGAAATGGGGAGGGGGAAAATCAGAATGCCTCAAGTGCAAGAGTGAACAGTATTAAGACTATATATATAGTTGCCGCATCTACCTCCCTATCTACCCTCAATGAACACTGATTGGTCAAGATGGATCGAGGACCAGTGTGTTTTTCAGCAAAAGAAAGAATGTGGAGTCCCTAGTAGCACTGGGACAAAAAAAAGTTTTAAGAGGTTGGAGAGGGGAGGAACACTTAAGATTGAGGACAGGGAATGAGTTGTAGCAGGAAAGTAAGTAGACTTTAAAACCAGAGTAGGGAGAGGATCTTGGATAGTTAAATGAATTGAGAAAAGGGAGGAATAAACATATGGGATTTGGGTTATACTATTTACTTAAAATGCACTAATTGTGAGGGTTAGAATTAACTTGAAAAGGATATGTTAGGGATTAATAGTTCATGTAGCTCTCGGTATAACTCAGGTGCTTGAGATTATTAGCAGTGATCCATTTCCTGAGTCTGCTTGTTTTCATTGATCAAGTCTCTGTAGTCTACAGTCAGGCTGTGGGGCCTTGGAATGGCAGTTATGGCTGTTATAGTCAGGGCTGGTTCTGAGTGTCACACCTCCTGGTAGGCTGAGCCTCCAGTAGCCTAGCTGGGTTTTAGCACTGCTGGCATTTTGGGGCCCTCCCTTTGCATGCTGGTTCTGTGTGAAGAACTGCAGGGTGCTATTTGTGGTATCAATAGTTACTCCTCCCCCTCCAACTCCTTGAGGAGGTTTCTGCCTGTGATGGGCACCTGGTTCTATGGGGGAGCCCACAACGCTATTTGTGTGCTGATGATTGCTAGTCCTCCCCTTCCAGCTTTTTGAGGAAGTTTTCACTGTCTGCAATGGGCGCTCTGGTTGCACCAGTGGTAAGTTCCCCTTGTGCGGCGCAGGTTCAAGCTGTGGTTTCCATGGGAGTCTGTGCGACAATGTGGGTGTGTGTGGTTGTACCTCCCTTTTCGCTGGGGCTCCAAGCTGCCCTTTCCCTGGGTGGCACAGCAGCACAGTTTTTGGTCCTCATGCTGCCATGACTAGTGCACTTTCCCTCTCCTGCACTTCTGCTCCTGCTCCTGATAGGTCTCTCCTCCTCTGCCTCTGGCCCCAGGAGGTGCTTCTTCTCCCTCAGCCTCCAGAATGTGGCTCTCACATAGTTCCTCCCCTGCAGAAGTTCAATTCCTCAATCTCCCTGAGTTTGTGCTCACTGTCCACACTTCACTGCTTAGATTTCTATTCTCTGGAAAGCCTGAAGCTGTCTTCAGTCAGAGCTGCCTCTCTGGGCAGAGCCACCACTGCCCAGAGCCGATCTCGGCTTGCCAGCCAGCTGGTCCAGAACTGTGTCACCTGCTCTCCTATAGGTCTCTGCAGCCTCTGGGCTGTGCACCCTTGAGTCCAGAGGCTTACCACTCTAATTTGCAGGGATCTGCAGATGTCTCGGGGTCCCTACCCTATCCTCCAGCTGCTCTGGCAGTTGAGAATGCCATCAGCACTACCCTCTACTATGTCACCATCTTTCTTCCCTAGACTGAGAGCCAAGGCATTTCTTTAGACTTTTTCTCTCTCTGCCTTAAGATGAAATATTAGGGCCTCATCTGGCAGCCAGCAACATTTAGTGAAGAAGATATAAGATACAAGAAACATTGTACATAGGACAATGGACACCTCAGTCCCCTTCAAAGTAGGCACCTTGGGACCTCACATAGCTCCCTCAAATGCCATCAGCTGCTATGTTGTATTTTCTTGACTCTTATTGACAGTCTTATTGACAGTCTCTTCCCTTTCAAATGTGCTTTTAGTTTTGGGAAAAGCCAGAAGTTGCTAAACACCAAATCTTGGCTATATATGGGCTGAGTCACCTGGGTTATTTAATATCTCACCAAAATCTCTACATGAGATGTGATGCGTGAGTAGACACATTGTTGTGATGAAGCTGCGAATCACCAGTTACCCATAGCTTCGGGCTTCTAAATTATCTGAATAGTTTCTATGGAGGAATGTTCCAACTTAATACAAAACTTGATGCAAATTTGTTGTTCTACTCGCTCATTTGGAATGCAACAGCCACGCGGTACACATGCTCACTCAACAGCATCTACTGCCCCCACTGACCAGTACAGTGAAGTCATCATTCATGAACACACATTCCAGTCCACTTTCCTTGGCTGCCAGGATACATTAATGTTGTACATACTGTTCTTATTATATTAACAATGGTTGGACTTTTTCAGGACAGACCTCATACATATATTTCTGCTTTCTCTCTTCCATTCTTCCTTCCCTCTACTTCTAGAAAATGTAGTTTTCCCACTATCACTAATTTCTAAGAATCCAAAGTCTCTTAGATTTTTATTGTCTACTTGACCTTCAGTTTGTATAAAATTATTTCTCTCCCATAAATCATGTACTTTCTATAAACACATTTTTTACATCAAAACTTGGTTTTGCAACTCTTGAAAGAAAAGATATTATGCACAAATATATGCATACATTTTTTGTTCTTTTATCAGATAACAGAATCCCAAGGACAATTGATTCTGATGATTCAAAATAGTTTTTTCAAAGTAACTATCAATGTTTCCCACAAAATGCCACAAGTTCTTGATGTCCCCTCCCTTTTCTCCAGACTCCTGTGTCCTTCTTAGGCAAGTAAGCAGCCACAATTGCCCTAACACTCGCTGACTGCCTGTGTCATCACCAGCAAGATTGTAAGCGGTCAGCTCGGCCTTCTGTAACACAGCTAGTCACCTGCTTCAATTGTTCCCAGTCATCTGAAGATTTCCTGATCATTCAGCACAAAGATAACCACTGTTCCTGTTTTGAGAATTTACTTTATGAAAATCAGGAGTGTTAGCATTTAGGAAAGAGTATCCTTTCTAAACGATGGAGGTTGAAATAAAAAATTCAAGCAAAATGAAAAAGCACACACAAGAAAGTGAGATATCAGATGCTCAGCAATCCAGAAGGGCATTATCACTTAACAGGTGACAGAAATTTGGGGCTCGTAATCCTTACCATCAAGGAATGTAAAACCCCTATTACCTTCAGAAAGGTCACATTTTTGAGGGCTCAATTTACTACCAGAAACCAGCAAAAATCCCCACATCACATAATGTTCAGCTGATGTGGACTTTGATTCTCACTAATGCATAAGCCACAATGTAGGGAATAAATATGAATAGAAGAAAGTTAATAAACTAGCATCCACTTGTCCAGCAGATATTTGCTGGACCTGTCTAAGCCTTCTCAGTCTAGCAGTGGGAGAAGACAGGTCACAGAGTTTTTGGCTTTCTTGGTTGTTGTCTCTGGAAAAGTCACCTATTGGACATCCTTCAACCTGAGGCTGGTAGGTTATCCTGGCCAGGCCAGACACTGCCCTCCTGGTCTGAATCATCTGAATAGTTTCTGTGGAGGAATATTCAAACTTAACACAAAATTTGACACATATTTGTTGCTCTACTCAATCATTTTGAATGTGACAGCCAGGCAGTACACATGCCCACTCAATGCTGCGGGTCTGGAGCCTGACCAACAGCATTGCTCTAGTATACCAATTTTCAATAGATGGGCTGCAAGAAGCACACTAGTGTGCTAAAAGAATTTTTTAAATATACAGTACTTGACTATTTAGTTAGGGGCACTGGCCTTTTTTCTCTTAAATTCTCAAATTAAAAAAATGACAACAGCCAACACAATAGCTGTCATGAATGAATCAAAATTATACCTATTTTTGTCAGATTAGCAAAAAAATATATTGTTTGATGTTCTGCAGAATTTTATTAATTAGTTTATGTGTATCATGAGATGAAAAAGTTGAAAACTGCTTTTCTAGCATATTCTGTGAATTGGCATCTGTTAATCTAAGACCCTTTCCTAAGGGTCTCTCTATGCTTGGCCCTCTCTCTCTTTGTGACTCCTTTCCACTTTAGGAAGCCAAATATTACACAATATTTGATTAACTTGCAAGTTGCTTAGGTCCTTCAGCAAAGTCTGCTACTTAGTTTAAGTCATGTCAGAGGTCCTTTTTTGAGGCTGACCATCAAACCTCTATCATCTCTGGATACCTAGGGTTCAAACTTCCTCAGGCCTTCCCTGACTGATCTGCCCAAAATATCATGACCCATCATCCCTCTAAAGTACCACCTCTTACCTTGTTGGATTTCTGTTTTTAGCATTTACCTACCTGATCCCATCACCAAATTTAGTTGCCTGTTGGCTGTCACTCACTAGAAGATGAGCCCAGAGCAAGGGGAGTGGCCTAGCTTTATTTTTTGTTTATTGCTAGTCCCACAGGGAAGGGTGTGACTAAATCCAACATTCCAAATACCCTCTCTTTGCTCCCAGCTTTGAGGAAAGGAGGGCCCAAGTTCTCACAGGTGGCTGAGCTGGTCAGTGAGTGCTTTTGTCTAGTATCCTGGTCAAAGGATTATATGAGAGAGTACTGGGAAGTGGGATGAATTGTGGTTTTAGGCTATGGGGGCAAGAGGCAGAAGAGCCCACTTTTACCCTAAATGCCTGGTCATCTGTCTACTGGGCCCTCAAGTCTCAGCTCAGCTTCCAGCTCCTCTCCTCAGTGTCCCTTGAAAGAAAGCAGACTCAAGGTCTTGTCAGTGTCCCCATAGTACTGCATGTGCCTTTTAGTCACTTACTAAAATGTCTGCTCTAAAAATCTTGTGATGGCAGGAGCAGGCATCATTGTGTTGGTAACCCCATGTTCAGGTCAGAGATGCTCACCTTGTCCCTGAGCAAGAGCTGGTGGCTGATGCCTAGAGGCAGAATGGAGGGAAGTGAAGGGATCTCTCCAGGATATCTGCTCCTGAGAACTTTTATAAGTTTGGGTTTCATTTACTGAGACACAACCCTCCTTAAAGGGCAGGGTCCTCGTTTAACACAGTGCTTTTCACACGGCAAGACCCCAAGGGCCCCAAGACAATGCTGTGACGAAGCCATCTCTGGTTGACCCAGAGCCCCCAGGCTCCATGCTGAGAGGTTATTCAGCTCAGTGGAGGGACATGGCCCTGATGTCTGCACTCTGTGACAACTCATAAGCCCATGTTTTGCCCTGCTTAGTAGGGCGAGGCCAGGCCCGAGCTGTTTTCTGGAAAGGCTGACCCTGAGGACCCTCCTAGCTTTAGTTAATAATATTAGGTCATTTGATTTATGCTGTAATGGCTCATGATTCCCAGTTCAACAATTTTTAAAGTAGATATTTTTATTTTCCTTTCATATAAATAATTTTGTGAACTCCTGGTTCCACACTTAACACTTCAGAGATCATACACTGAATCCTGGAGTTCAAAAGAAATTATTAAAGGCTGAAAAATCAAGTAATATTTAAGGACAGAAATAAACATTAGAATATAATTTTAACATAATGTAACAAAATAAAATTGGATGATGTCAAAAAAAGTAGAAAAGTGGCAGTGCTTTCAAGTAGAGTGAAAAATCCCATCTAAATTGAAGCTACAATACTTCATAGAGGGATATAGTTATAGAAAGTAACAGCAAGATGAGCTAGAAATAAAATTCAAAACTTTAAGATAATCAGAAAGAACATATGCAACCCAAATAAATAAAACATACATCAAAAAATAAATAAATAAAACATACATCACAAACCAGACAATAAAAGAAGAAACACATATAAAATATGAGGAAATAATTTAGACCAAGTAGGTACAAAATTTGACTGGGCTGAATTAAGCATTTAAATGTAAAACATAAACCCTCTAAAAGTTAAGCCATGAAACTACTGGAAGGAAATGTAGAAGAGTTAGAAAAATAAGTAATTTTGGAGTGGAGAAATGTAATAGAAGCACAAGAGGCCATAAAAGGTTAACATATTAACTACGTATGGATACTATATATATGGATACTATAGATAGAAGTAATATGCATGTTAAGAAAGAAAACATCTTTCCACTTAAAAAGAATGATCCAGTATGAAATATATTTATATCACATAAGAACTTCAAATGGGTACTTTCTTTGTCATATTTCATTATTACACATCAGTGATTAAAAGACTGACAACCCTATAGTCAAATAGGCAAAGAATAGAAACAGAAACAGAAATATTTGCTTCTCATACACAGGAGGGTGTGTGGAGATGATGTGAAATAGCATAACCTTTATGCAAGACAACTGTTAACATATATCACAGTGAAAGATGCTAATGCCACTTGCTTGACAGGTCTGCATGTAGGAATGTTTCCTATACCCATCTATACATGCATATGGGTTTTTGTGTTTATAACAGCAAGCATATGATATAACATGTGGATCAGCCATAACAGTAAATTATGGCACACCCACACAGAGATCATCTCACCCCACAGCATTAAAAACACAAAGCAACCTCTATTTTTATTGAGAAAGCAAAGCCAAGTGTAGAGTGGTGCGTATAGACTAGCATCTGTGTAAAAGCCACAGAGAGAATATTTGTATATGTTCCTACATGAGATAAAGAATGGCTGTTGTGGCTGAGAAGGTTGCCTTCCAAATTCTGAAATACAACATAAGAACTTCAAATGGGTACTTTCTTTATTTCATATTTCATTATTACACATCAGTGATGAAAAGACTGACAACCCTATAGTCAAATAGGCAAAGAATAGAGATAGAAACAGAAATATTTGCTTCTCATACACAGGAGGGTGTGTGGAGATGGTGTGAAATAGCATAACCGTTATGCAAGACAACTGTTAACATAAGTCCATCCCTGGTTATAAGAACACTACAGTGAGTAGAACTGGCATAGTTATTTAAAGAAAATAGCCTTATTTTCCTAGCACTCTCAATGCCAAACATCCTGCTGATGTTAGTACACACACAGGTGACCAAATGTGTACCTCAATTTCTGGTGAACAGAATGAGGGCAAACCTGTAAGAATGAGTGCTTGCATTTCTATTCATGTGGCTGGCAGCCACATGAGCTGCATTCACTTGGCACCCCACCATTGTTTAAGGGTTCTGCACATCCCCTCTCCTCAGCTTGACTTCTGTTCCCTGTTGTTGGTTCCTGATGCATTTGGGAATCCTGAATCAGATAGCTTTCAGGGATAGAGCAGCTTTGTGACAGCCAGCCTTTATCCCATCTAAGTCTATGTGACTTACAAGAAATCCCAATGGAACATCTCTGTTGATGTCTCTCTCTGCATTTCTCTCTCCCTACTCACCTAGGGGTGAGGTGAGGGGTGGCAGGGTATTAGTCTTAGCTGGGGTTCCTGAAGAGCTGGAGAAGCTCAGGAATTTGATGGGCAAGTTGGAGTCTCGGGGTGAGCCAGGAGAGATCAGGTGTGTCTGCAGCAGTTGGAAGCATTCTGTGGATCAGACAGATGAAGAAACTACTTATAATGTGAGTTTTGCTAACCTGCTCTGACATTTTAAATACTGATTTATAAATTTTTGTAAATCAGCCTGTATAGATTCCTAAGATTTTTTTCTCAAATTATTACTATTTGGTTAGCTCAAAAAAATGAAAGTAGGTCCAATTAGCCCAACTCTCTGGCAGATGAGTTATGGCTACTAAAGAAAGAAATATGATTCTGAGAACCCAAGCTTGACCTCAAATGTAAGATAAAACCAGAATACCTGAGCAGAGGTGCTGGGGTGACAACTGGGGGTGTAATGAGTGAGATATAAATGAGAAAAAGCCTGCCTCCCTCACTTCACCAGCAGCTATCCTGCTGGGAGCTGCCCCTAGGAGACACAGGGCCCACCTGTGTAACAAGTGTGCAGTCTGTAACAGAGAACAGAGTGAGGAAAGAATTAACAGCCTTTCTAAACCTTCCTGTAGAATGAGAACAGTGGGAAAAGGTTTACATTAATCTGAATGGATTTACCCAATATTCAAGGTTCTTCACAAGCTTCAACTCCAACTATCTTTCCTTCCCTTACTTTTGGCATTCCTTTCTTTTATCCTTTATTCACACTTCCTTTGGGAATGTCTCCTTTCCTTCTCCCAAAGACAGACCCTGCTCTGCACAGTATCCTCCTACTCTCCAAGTCTGCTCAGGCTTTCCTTGGAATCCTTGTTGGCTGAGGCTGGATATATCCCACACATCTTCCTGTGTATTGCTTGTCATTGCCCTGTCTGTGCTGACATGCTATTGTATCTACCTTCTTAACAGAGATAGACCTCCCTGAGAAGCGCTGTCAAATATCCAGGTAGTTGGTGCTCTCCTCTGCTTAGGATAATCTTTGTGGTCCCCCTGTGGCCCATTGACAGTAACATATGGTGAAAAGAGGAACATGATGCCTTAAAAGGTAGGGTTTGCATGTTGCCCATTGACCCTAGACAGGTCCTGTCCGTACTTCTTGGCTGTTTCCTCATCAGTGTTCCTGAAGAAAATAATGGAACAACCACAGGTTGAGCAGAAGGGCTGCCTCTCCTATTACCATACTGTGAGCCAGCCAGAGTGAGTGTGCCAGTGGGGGTGGGGCAGGCGGGGAATGGACATGAGTACAGCTTTCCTGCTTCCACAGGCTACAAGTGTAGGCATTCCCCCAGCCTACACACCGCCCCCCTCCCAGTGCATGGGGAGAAGGTGCTGACTGGCACTGCTCCCCTCCACAGGGTAGAGTGTGGTTTAGACTCTGGGCTGGTGCATACAGGAATGCTAGTTTCCAGAGGGTTCCAGTGAAGCAAGCTTCCTACAGTCCATGCCCTGGTGTGGTCTCTTCTGTATGGGATCTGGGCTGGGTTCTGATCTACACTAACCAGTAGAATACAGCAGAAATGATGCTGTGCTTGTGCTAGGCCTGCTTTCTAGCAGCCAACCAGTTTGAAAGACTCTCTTGGAACACCTGAGCCACCCTGCTGGAGAAACACTCATGAGACTGTGCAGAGAGGCTACATGGAGAAGATGAGCCTGGGGAATACATGGAGAGGAAGAGTGGCTCCTCCCTCCCAGTCAGATCTCTAGATCTTTGTAGCATGGATCTGCAACTGCGTGGAAACCTCCAGAGAGGCCAGAGGAGCCATGCCTAGCTGAACCCAGCACCCCACCAACCCAGGGAGATGACAAAATGGCTGTTGTTATGATCCACTAAGATTTGGGATGGTCTGTTAAACAGCAAGTAATAACCCAAAATGCAATGGCCAGGTCCATCTCAGCTCTGTTGCCTGCTGCTTCTGTAATCCTGACCAGGTTTCTTAACCCTTGAAGTCTCAGCTTCCTAATCTGTAGAATGAAGATAATATTATTCAACGCAGAACTCTAGACATTAGAATAAATGCAAAATAGATTGTTGTCATTTATGTTCATGTAATAAGTAGACAGTGAACACAGAGTTAGGAGCACTTCTACTCCTACAAACTGGCTTTCCCTTGGATAAACCAGACCAGTTATAAGTTAGAAGGTCCAGGGTTTCCCTGTTATAGGGTTTTACCTGGAGCCCCAGGTGAATGCGTCACGTTCGTGAACCATACTCTTTCCCTTCCCCTGGGCACAGGAAGGCATCTCCTTATCCTGCCAGGAAGGTCAGTTTGCTTCACTGAAGCAGTGGGCCCCCAGCTGAGATATGGAGGCCCTCCCCTCACACTAATGCCCTCAGCCTGTTCTGGACCCACAGAGAGCATGGTCATTGAGGGATGATGAGCATGAGCCCATGTTTGACTTGCTGCCTAATGGGTATGTTTTCTTAAAAGATAGAAATATTCTGTGAACTTTTTGTTTTTTTTGTAAGGGGGTGGCTTATCCCAAAAATATCGGGTATGAAACTTTAAATTATATTGACATTGGCTTGACACTTTTGGGACAGACCTTGTATTTGTAGTTTTCATTTTTTCAAACTGTAAACTATATATGACATAAAATTCACCATTAACCATTTTTAATTGCTTTTTTATTTTTATTAATTTGTGAGAGAGGGAGAAAAGGAGAGAGAAGGAGAGACAGACAGACAGACAATGACCAGTTGTTGTTCCACTCATTCGTGTCGTGCGTGCCTCTTGTATGTGCCTTGACCAGGAATCAAATCAGCAACTTTGGTGTATCAGGACAATGCTCCAACCAACTGAGCCACCCAACCAAAGCTCAACATCAACCATTTTTAAGTATATGATCTGGTAGTGTTTAGTACATTTTACCTTGTGAAATCAAGTTCCAGAAATCTTTTCCTCTTGCAAACCTGATATTCTGACCAAATTAAATAATAACTTCCCATTTGTCATTCTCCCAGCCCCTCATAATCATCATGCTAACTTCTGTCTCTATGAATTGGGCTGCTCTAGGTAACTCATATAAGTGAAGTCAAACTGTATTTGCCCTTTTGTGACTTATTTTACTTAGTTTAATATCCTTAAGGTTCATCAGTGTTTTAGCATCTGTCAGAATTTCCTTCCTTTATAAGAATGGATATTCCATTGTATACATATGTAGGTGTGTAAATATCTATATCTATATATCTATCCATATATATATATGTATGCATGTATGTATGTATATATCAGTCACATTGTGTTTGTATATTCATCTGTTGATAGACACTTGGGTTAATTTTACCTTTTAGCTACTGTGAATAAGGTTGTTATCAACATGGGTACAAATATCTCTTTGAGACCCTGCTTTCAACTCTTTTAGGTTTATACCCAGAAGTGGAATTGTTGAAACATTTGATAATTTAATTTTTAATTTTTTGAAGAACTGTTATATTGTTTTGTAAAGCAGATTCATGTTACATTCCCATAAACAATGAACAAGTTTCCAATTTCTCCACATCTTCTCTAACACTTGTTATATATATATGTATATATATATATATATACATATGTATATATATATATATATATACATATGTATATATATATATACACATATATATTTTAATTTGTTTTTGTTTTGGATAGTATCTATCCTAATAGGTGTAAGGTGGTATCTCATTGTGGTTTTGATTTGCATTTTCCTAATGATTAGTGATGTTGAGAATCTTTCCATATGTTTTTTGGCCATTTGTATATATTTTTTTGAGAAATGGCTATACAAGTCATTTTGCCCATTTAAAAAATTGGATTTTGTTGTTGTTGAGTTGTAGAAATTTTTTAATACAGTCTGAATGTTAATCCCCAATCACAGGGCTCCCCAGTCTCCAGGCCTCAGACTAATACTATCAGTGGCCTATTAGGAACCAGGCCTCACGGCAGGAGGTAAGCAGCATGTGAGCCAACAAAGCTTTGCTTGCATTACTACCTGAGCTCTGTCTCTTGTCTTCTTTTATGCCCCACTCCTGTCTTCCCTTCATCTGTGGACAAATCGTTTTCCACAAAACTGGTTCTTAGTATTGAAGGCAGGAGATTGCTGCCTTTATCAGATATAGGATTTGCAAATATTTTCTTTCATTTTATAGATTATCTTTTCACTGTTGATTGCATCCTTTAATACACAAAATTAAAAAAAATTTTTAATCTATTTTTACTTCTATTGCCTTTGCTCCTGGCGTCATGTCTAAGACATCATGTCATGAAGTGTTCCTCCTATTTTTTCTTCTAAGTGTTTTACAGTTCTAAGTCTTTGATCCATTTTGAAGCAATTTTTATATATAGTATAAAGTAAGGACTTAATTTCATTCTTCTGTATATGGATATTCAATTTTCCCAATATCATTTGCTGAAAATATTATCCTTTCCCTATTAGATTATCTTGGCACCCTTATAAAATATCATTTGATTATATATGTGAGAATTTATTTCTGGGCTTTCAGTTATGTGCCATTGGTCTAAAGGTCTGTCTTTATGCCAGTATGACACTGTTTTAATTACATTAGCTTTATAGTAAATTTTGAAATCAGAAATTGTCCATCCTTAAGCTTTGTTCTTTTTCAAGATTGTTTTATATGAAAATTGGATGGATTCTTTTATTTATGGAAAAAATAACATTAATACATTGGAAGGTATTGCATTGAATTTATAAAATAATTTGGGTAGTACTGACATCTTAAAAATATTACCTTTCAATCCATGAAGAAAAGATTTTTTGTTTGTTTGTTTGTTTATTTCTTTTTCCTTTTTATTGTTGTTGTATTACATTCATCCCCTTTTTGCTCTCCTCAGTCCCCCTCCCCACCAACCTGTTCTCACCAAAGTCAATCCCACCTGTTGTCCATGTCCATGGTTCTTTTGTACTAGGTTCTTGTCTACACTGCTCCCCTTTCTTGCCTTTGCCTCTGCCTCTGCCCTGCCCCCAACCCTTTCCCCATGACCACTGAAGACCTATTCCTTGTATTCATATACTTGGTTCTGTTTCGCCTGTTGTTAGTTTTGCTCATTATTGTCCTGTAAGAGGTGAGATCATATGATATTTGTCCTTCACTGACTGGCTTATTTCACTAAGCATAATACTCTCTAGTTCCATCCACGTTGTTGCAAAGGGTACAAGTTCTTTCTTTCTTTCTGCTATATAGAATTCCATTGTGTAAATGTACCAAAGTATTTTGATTCAATCATCCACTGATGAGCACTTAGGCTGTTTCCAGCACTTGGCTATTATAAATAGTGCCGCTATGAACATAGGCGTGCATAGGTTCTTATGAATTGGTGTTTCAGGATTCTTTGGGTATAGTCCAAGTAGTGGAATTGCTGGATCAAAAGGCAGTTCCATTTTTTGTTTTTTAAGGAAACCCCATACTGTTTTCCACAGTGGCTGCACCAGCCTACATTCCCACCAACAGTGCACCAAGGTTCCCTTTGCCCTGCATCCTCGCCAACACTTGTTGTTTGTTGATTTGCTGATGATTGCCATTCTCACAGGTGTGAGGTGGTATCTTATTGTGGTTTTAATTTGTATCTCTCTGATGAATAGTGATGTTGAGCATTCTTTCATATGCTTCTGGGCCCTTTGTATATCTTCCTCAGTGAGTTGTCTGTTCAGATCCTTTGCCCATTTTTTTTTTTTTTTAATTTTCTTGTTGTTGTATTACATCCATCCGCTTTTTGCTCCCCTCTGTCCCCCTCCCCATCCACCCATTCCCCCCAAAGTCAATCCCACCTATTGTCCATGTCCATGGTTTCTTTATACTAGGTTCTTGTCTAAGCTGCTCCTCTTTCTTGCCTCTGCCTCCCCCCTCCCCACTCCCACCAACCTCTTTTCCCCTGACCATTGAAGGCCTATTCATTGTATTCATTTACTTGGTTCTGTTTTGCTTCTTGTTAGCTTTCTCATTATTGTCCTGTAATGGGTGAGATCATATGATATTTGTCCTTCACTGACTGGCTTATTTCACTAAGCATAATACTCTCCAGTTCCATCCATGTTGTTGTAAAGGGTACAAGTTCCTTCTTTCTTTCTGCTATATAGAATTCCATTGTGTAAATGTACCAAAGTTTTTTGATCCAATCATCCACTGATGGGCACTTAGGCTGTTTCCAGC
>PVIW01007927.1:0-66727 GCA_004026585.1 Noctilio leporinus | reverse complement strand
GGGGGGGAAGGGGGGGGGGGGAGGGGGGACAGAGGGGAGAAAAAAAGGGATGGATGTAATACAACAACAATAAAATTAAAAGAAAAAAAAAAAAAAGAATGTGTAGTGTATATATTTCATGGAACATTACTCAGCCATAAAAAAAGGGTGAAAATTTTCCATTTGCAACAATCTTATGCTAATTGAAATTAGACAGAGAAAGACAACTACCATATGATTTCACTTATGGGTGGGATACTAAAAACAAAAATAAATGAATAAACAAAACAGAAACAAGCTCATAGATTCAGAGAACAAACTGATGAGTGCCAGATGGAAGGGGGTGGGGGGCCGGGTGCAAGAGAAAGGGATTAAGAAGTACAAATTGCCAGTTAAAAGAACAGTCACAGGGAGGTAAAGTACAGCACAGGGAACATAGCCAATAATATTGTAAAAACTACATATGGTGTCAGGTGGGGACTGGATTTATCAGGGGATCATGTCATCATAAGTTATATAAAGTCTAATCACTCACTAGGTTGTATACCTGAAACTAATATAATATTGTATGTCGACTTTAATTGAAAATTTAAAAAAGTTTTTTTAAAAAGAAAGCAATAGCGTCTGAGAATAAGACCATGTCACGCCCCTATGTCACCCCACCAGAGAAGTGATGTCCTGCCACCCTTGCCCCACGCTCTGGGTTAGAAGCTGGTGACACCCTGCGCGCACTCCAGGGGATGGCATTTGAAGAGTGTGGCCCCCAGCACAGGGTCACCGAGGCCCTTTCGGAAGTGCCTTCTACACCTCACCGCCCGGAGCAAGTTGCCGAAGCCGCTGTCCCTGCTGCCTTGGCTACCAGGAGCCCTAGGGTGGTCACCACGCTGACGTCATAGCTCTGCCCCAAATGACACTGTACCAATAGCCTGTGGAATCCGGGAAGCACAGCTCAGGGGGACCCCACAGCTGCTCCTGAGGGGTCTGCTCCTCAGTCCCCACACAAACCCCAGGGGTGCCCTTCCAGAGAGGTCCCAGCCACAGCCACAGGGGTCACCTGTCCCCCAGAAATGCTACGGCTTTCCATTGGTCACTTTGCCTTCCTTCCCAAGGTACCTTAGCCCGGGACTAACCTTTCCTCCGTGCCTGGGCCGAGCCCCCCACACCCCTCGGAGCCTGTGGTCTGGCTCCCGGGCCCAAACAAGACAGCCACAGGCCCTCAAATGCTCCAAGGCCACCCATCACCCAGCCCTGCAGTCCTGCCTGCTCCATGTTAGAAAACACCTCCTGGCTGGTAGCACAGTGGATAAGGCGCCGGCCTGCGAACCCAAAGGTTGCAGGTTCGATTCCCCAGCCAGGGCACATAACAAGGTTGCAAACCAGGTCTCCAGTCAGGTCTGTGGCTGGAGGCAGGTGAAAAGCAACCATACATTGTTGTCTCTCTCCCTCTCTGCCTCTCTCCCTTCCCCTCTTTCTGAAGATAATGAAATAAAATCTTAAAAAAAAAAAAAGAAAGAAAGAAAAAAAGAAAACACCTGCCAAAGGACAGCAGCGCCCAGCCCAGGTGTGAGCCATGTCATTCCCGTCCCTGTGACCCTGCAGGGTCAGGGCAAGAGCAGATCAGCCAGATGTCCCACTGCCTTCATCTTGAGCTTCCAGGCTCCCAGAGCAAGTGCCTGGACACAGGCGCACCCCGGAGACCTAGGACGGCCCAGGTCCAAGGCAGAGGGACCGGGACTGCACATCTGATGTCACCGAGCACAGGCTCTCAGCCTGGAGCAGCTCCACTTTGGCGACTTTATGGCATTCAGGGCTTCCGCTGGGCTGCAGGCAGTTCTTCTGGGACCAAAAGAAGAGTCAGAAGATAGTCTAGCCACTACCTCTGAAGGCAACGCAGAAGGCTGGCTGCCAGTCTTCCCAGCTTCAAAATAATGCCAAGTCCAGACCCAGGACTTCTCACAGGTCCCGGGGTGGCAGGGGAGGGGACGCTCAGGGCCTGGCCACGTTGGTCTCTTGAGGACACAGGAGCTGTGAGCCGTTTTCTGCACAAGAAAACAGCCCTTGCACACACTCAGCTGACCCCACATCTTCCACATTTCGAGTGGTGCTTCCAGGGACCATTCTGGCTCAACCTATAGGCAGCCAACATGTCTACTGGCCATTGTCACATGACAAGAAGACAGGGCCCATGGCGGGAGCTAGGTACTCACATCTCCCAGGGACTGGAGCTGCCCTCTCCCCTGAAATGTCAAACCCTCTCAGCGCCACGCCAGAGCCACCAGGAAAAAGGACACTTTCTGGCCCCATTTCCCAGCCTCTGATACTCCAGAAGGCATTTCACCTGGTGCTGGGAGTGGTGTCTGTGTGTCACTTCGGATGGGGAGAGGATGATGAGGAAGCGCGAGGGGGGACAGCTGGCGGGGAGGGGGCCCCTGGAAGGGCCTCCCCCCTTCTCAGGAGGACTCAGAGTCGGTGGTGCTTCGCGGCAGGGAGTCTCAGTGGCGAAGGGCCGAGGGTTAGCGTTTCCCGCTCGAGGTTGGTCTATGAAAAGGGAGTCCATGCCAGTCGGGAACCCTGCCAAGCACAGATTTATACGGTTCAAAGGTTTTTATTTTTTCAATCAGAAGAGACATGAAATTCCAGTTTCTAGACTCTCTTACAGCTCCCAATGGTCAAAGTGCTGATGTTGCAGTCTTCCCTAGAATTTGTTTGGAGAAAGTAGCACATGCAAGAAAAGGAAAAACTGTATTTTGCCCACATGAGCTCCCTGAGTTGGAGAGTGTATTATTAAGCAAAGCTGTGTTGGGACAAGAATCATCTTGCATTCCTAAAGGGTGACGCCCTGTGACACTTCGGCCTCGGGGCTGGCAAAACTCCGGAGAAATGGCAGAGGAGAGTTCAAACCAAAGGGAGCCTGGTGTTGGATGGGGGAAAAGGAAAGGCGAGCTCTTCCTAAGTCCTGGCTTTGTCTGTTAACCCCCATGAAAGTGGTTGGAACCGGGACACTCCCGGGCCCAGGGCCCGGATGGGCCCCACTCACCCCACCCCTCAGGCATCTGAGCATCAAGCAATCTCTCACATCCATCCTTCAGCGCCCTCCGTTCAGGGCACAGACTACCTAAGTGCATAATTCGTTCCCTCCACAGGCATTAAATGAGCACCTATTGTGTACACTCAGAAAGCCCCCGGAGAACAAGTGATAAGACAAATGTGTGAACACAAGATGTACATCCCCAGTTCTCTGGTCCAGGGGGTTGGGGGGTGGGGGGGCAGGGTGGGCGGTGCCAGGAAGGCTCTCAGGGGCAGCGGGAGAGGCCAGCACAGGCGGAGCAGGGTGACCTCGCTACAGCTAACCATGCAGAAGTCCTTTATGTTTATGATGGCCCTTGGCATGGAGGACTTTGTGGTTTTATTCCCAAGTTGCCTTTATTGGAAAAGGAAAGAAAGGGAAGGGAAGGGAAGGGAAGGGAAGAGAAGGGGAGGGGAGAGCTATAGGGACCTATAGTCACTGCAGAGGCATCTTGAAACTAAGGCCTCATTTCATGGGTCACTTGCTGTGTGTCTAACATTGTGCTGGGCGCTAAGGACACCAAAAAAGAACCACAAAAACCTAGAGAAAGAAATACGCTGAGCCTGTGGATAGGGCACGCCGGTCTAGCGAAGAAGCCGCCCTGAGAACATGCTAGGGGCGCATGTGTGTAGGGCTCCAGCGGGAGGCTGAGTGAGAGGGGTGCCACGTGGAGGGTCAGCAGTGGTGGAACTTGGAAGTTCCCTAAAGAAAGTGGGGTGAACCCTGCAAACTGCAGTGAGGTGAGGGGAAGGAAGGAGGTTCAGACGGAGAGCCTGTTGGTGGCAGGGCTGTGGCAGGTCCCAGGATAGCTGGGTGAGGTGAAGCGTAGGTGCGGGGAGTGGGGCACAGGTGTGGGGAGTGGGGCGCAGGTGCGGGGAGGGGGTGCAGGTGCGGGGAGGGGGTGCAGGTGCGGGGAGTGGCAGGTGGGTGGGAAGGAGCCTGAGGAGGGGAGGACAAGAGGTCAGGCAGGAGTGAGAAGGTGATATTGGGAGGACCCAGGCCCTGAAAGCTGAGGAGCCAGGCCAGTGACTTTTCTTCTGTATTATTCATTACTTCATTTATTTAAATATAGAGGGGAGGGAAGGGAGGGAGAAAGGAAAGGAGATAAACATCAGTCAGTTGTCTCCTGTAAAAGCCTAGGACTGATCCCACAGGCTAGGCATGGTCCCTGACCAGGAACCAACGGGTGACCTTTCCCTGGGAGGACGGCACCTGGCCAGGGCCGGACCAGTGACGGAATTGTCTGCTTTAGACAGCAGAGAGCCAGTGCAGGTTCAATAATGGAGTTAAAGTGAGGAGTAACAACATTGGCTTTTTAAAAACTGTGCATGACCATTGGAGAAAACTGGGAGAGCACAAAAATACGACGAAGAAAGTTAAAATGAATTAAATGCATGACAAAGTGGAAACCACAATCCCACCGCTTAGGAAGAATCACAAGCATCCTGAACTTGGAGCATCTGGCGTGGCTCTTGTGTTTCATAGATCCCGAGGGAGGGGCGCTGGCGAAGGGGCAAGGTGGGAGGCCACCTTGCCAGTCAGGGCAAGGGGAACCAAAACGGTGGCTCCAGAAGAGGTCGTCAGCAAGGTGGGAGTCTCACGGCTCGGCCGAGGGGCCCGCTTACCTGCTCGCGTTGAAGAGCAGGACGCTGTAGGCGGTGCTACCCGAGACGTTTGTTCAAAACGACTGCGCGGCAGCAGGAAGCTGTGAAGCACCTTTTCATCAGCTCCCTTCGCGGGGTGTCCACAGGTCAGCCCAAGGGAGGGAGAGGGCCGGCAAGATTAAAAGGTGAGAAGCCTGCGGGTGACATAATTCTTACAGGGCCTCCAGGGGTGGTACTGACGTCTTGTCCAAGGGCCTGGACATTCTCCAGTGATCGTGGTATTTTCAGTGACGGCAGGCTGTGACCCCAGAATTCTCCCTCCCTCATGGGAACTGCCTTTGAAGGGATCCAGAGCAGGAGCTTCCTCTTCGTGGGAGAAAAGTCTGGAGATGCGCGGGTCCATGGCCAGGCTCGCGGATGTGGCTGGAGGGGAGATGAAGCAGCACCCCCGTCACCCCCCCACCCCCCCCACCCCCCACGGGACCTCCCTGCCTTCTCTCATCAGACAACTCTGCCAGCTCCACTGTCCCTTTCTGGCGCTTCATAAGCATATTCCCAACAGACAGAAGCTATTCAAAGTATTTAACCATCAAAGAAGCAAAAGGAAAGGCCGGGGTGGGGGAGGGGGAAGGGAGGGGGGGTCACCCTGCAACTCATTTCCATATGCTAACACTGGGCCTCAGAAAAAACCAGGATGCAGAAAGTTATACATTTATTTTGTGAAATTGTACAAAAATGATTAGTTAGAATAAATTGCTTTTATTTTAAAGGAGAGAGAGAAAACCACTGTTGCAAGGACAGCTATTTATTTACTTACGCACTTAGTTTTTATCTGAGGAATTTTCAACCACACAAGAAGATAGAGGCAACAGAATAATGAGCCTCCGTGCACCCCTCATTCAGCTTCAGTGATTATCAACATTTTGCCAATCCTGATGTCAAAAGAGATTTTAAAATACAGTTTAGGCCCTGGCTGGTGGCACAGTGGAAAAGGAGCCAGCCTGCGAACTCAAAGGTTGCTGGTTCGATTCCCAGCCAGGGCACATAACCAGGTTGCAAGCCAGGTCTCCCAGCCAGGTCCGTGGCTAGAGTCAGGTGAAAGGCAACCATACATGGATGTCTCTTTCCCTCTCTGCCTCTCTCCCTTCCCCTCTCTCTGAAAAATAAAATCTTTTTCAAAATCAATCAATAAAATAAAATAAAATGCAGTTTAATCTGCGCTGGCTGGTGTGGCTCAGTGGACTGAGCACCAGCCTGGGAACCAAGAGGTCACTGGTTTGACTGCTGTCAGGGCAGGTGACTGGGTTGCAGGCCAGGGCCCCTGCTGGGGATAGTGCACTTACTAGCCCTTCCACAAGGTCGTGAAGGCGATCCAAAGCTCTCTGACTTTTCTATAGTGATAGCTAAGTAGCCATGCCTTGAGAACCAGACAATCTTGGGTCTGTAATGTCATCGGGGTCCCCCATGGATAGAAGTGGGCCACACTCGCCCTCTGCCTGCTGCACTGCCAACTGTAGAAACACTAGGCTTGGTGCCAGTTTCCTGCTTCCAAGTCCAAGCCACTTGAGCAACTGGCGATGGAAAGACAAGCATTTGGAGGCCAGCACCGTCAGGACCTTCGGTGTTTTGTGTTAACGTGATACTTCCGGAGTGGAGCCGGAGGCGCACGAAGAGACAGTTCGGCAGTCAAGAAGCCCAGAGAGAATCAGCTCTTAGAAAGGGCTCCTTTAATGCCTGTGTGCCCTGGTGCTGGTGAAGCCACTGTGGGGGCGCAGGGCCTGGGGAGGCTCAATCTATACATTCACCCATGTCTGCCCACCAGTGGCCTCCCACACGTGGGCATGACGCACAGTGCTGATGGGGCATAGGGGGGTTAGACAGCTCACTCCCCTGCAGACTTGTCTTCGGAGAGTAGCAGGAGTTGAAATGTGTAGGAAAAGGGATTAGACCCTGACCAGTGTGGTTCAGTGGGTGGGGCCTCATTCCACAAAGTGGAAGGTCGCTGGTTCGATTCCCAGTCCGGGCACATCCGGGGGCTGTGGGTTCCGTCCCTGGTGGAGGTGCAGGCAAGAGGCAACTGATCAATGTTTCTCTCTCACATAGTTTCGCGCTCTCCCTCCCTTCCTTCCTCTCTTGCTGCAAATAAATAAATCTTTTTTAAAAAGGGATTAGAAATAAACAGCTTTGGAGAAGGGACAGAAATAAGGGAACAGTGTCCCATTAACCAAGTTTGTTCCCTGAGGACACTTGCTGGGTCCTTGCTTCTCCAGCTCCTGCCACCCATCACCCAGAAAGGCTGTTCTCTCTGCCCCGCCCATGAACGAACTGAGATTTAAAACAAGAAATGCCTGGGTTTATAGTGTCATCAGTGCAGAGAAATGAGAAATGCGGGCCTACATCCTTCTTAGGGAACATTTGAAAACTTGCCATCGTCCCTGGAAATTTGTGAACCGCCTTCAAAGCTGAAGAATAACGAGGAAAAGTTTAGAGCCCCAAAAAGGGGGGAGAGATTGCTAGGGCTCCCCGCTGGTTATTTAGATGACCGACTGCATCGCCAGTGTGCGCACTGGACTTCTTTCTCTGTGAGGACGTTGCGGGTTCTGTATTGTTTTAAAAATCAACCATACACTGATGTTTCTCTTCCTCTCTGCATCCCTCCTTTCCCCTCTCTCTAAAAATAATAAAATTTTTTAAAAAAATTTTTTAAAAATCACTCCATTTCTATTGTGATGGGGGGAATCACCTTTATGATAAGAATCCTTGTGGTTTAGCTAAAAATGGACATGATAGACAGCAAAGTAGAAAGTAGATACTTCTGCTATCCTAGTATCGCATTTCACCTGAGTTTAATCCGATCACTAACTTCAGAACCAAAAAACCTTTCCTTACTGCTCAGAAAATTTGGTGCCGCCAAACCACTGCCAATGGGAGGGAATGGCACCTGTTCAGGGACCAGGAAACAGCAACCAACATCTGTCCTAAGCTCTTCAAAGAACAGTGCTAATGCACATATGCATCTCTGATTAATCGAAATACAGGTTTGAATCCAGCAGACATTTTGAGGCCTCTTCTGTTCCAGAAATACATACATTTATATGTTATTTATATATACCTACATGTGTACATCAGATACACATACAGGCAGAAAGATACGACACAGACTAGAAACCAGGGCTGAGGTAAAGGAGCTTGATGACAAGGCAGACGGAGCATACCTCACCGGGAAGGGACGCCCTCCTTCTCCCATTTCATTGAGACGTTGGATAATTATGTAAATGGCAGATGGTCAGCACGCCTTGAGGGACACTGGCCACAGCTGCGAGTTGACCTCGCCCTGGCAAAGAGGAGCTGCGGTTTGTTTCACCCTGCGGTGTCATTTCGTAAGCGGGCGGATTTGCAACAAGGGCAAGTGACTGAAGCACCCAAAAGCAAAGTGGCTCCTTGGACTGAAGACCAGAGTTAGGACACTTGATTTCTGCTGCTGCTTCACCCCCACCCTGTGCCTGCTTTTCTTCCTGTTCCCTACGGACCAACTGGAGACAAGAGGTAGAAATAGGCCCACAGTCAGCTGAACCGCATCAATCGGGTGGTTGGAATGTTTTCACCATGAAGGGCCATCCCGGCGTCAAAGCGGATGGAAATTCATATTCATCACACGCTGGAGCAGCAAGAACGGAGCTCCGAGTCCCACGTTCTTTGGTGACACCCTCAGCTGTGATAAGGAATATACAAGGGCGCGATCTTAGAAGCACAGGGACGGGGTGATTAATTTGAGAAATATGGTGTGAGATTAAGGAAATGTGGATTTTAGCTGGACAGACTTAATCTCTTGAGGCCTTATTTTCACCATTAAAAACAAGAAGCAGCAGCTCTCTGACTTCTTAGGAATTTAGAGCTTACAAATATCAAAAGATTTCAACAATGGAAGATTTTTAAGACTTAAAGTAGCAACTTCTGAAAACCTTTACACTCATACTTTGAGAAACTAATTATAGCATCTAATTCTTAACCCATTCTAGTTAAAATGTGTATCTCTTAGATACGGCCCGGGGACTGTTTTGATGGCCAGTGATTATGGTGTCAAGTGACCCACTGTCCCAATTTGACCTGGACTGAGGGAGGCCTCCCCGCCAACTCACGACACTTTCGATGCTACACCTGGAAATGTTTGGGACAAACCAGACATGTTGACAATCCGGAGCCACACCCTTCTCCTACAGTGACATCACCCTTAGATCATTTTAGTTTCTCTAACCTCTAGGTGAGGCTCACCTGCGACATCTTGGCAGGTCAGGGACAGGTCTGGGGCACGCGGCTGGGGGATGGAAGGCTGGCTATTGATCATGGTGGCTTGGGGATGGAATTGCCAGGGGTGGCGAGGGTGGGGTCAGGGTGGGCAGGCTCTTCAACAGCCCTGCTCAGCGTCTAGTCTACATTTCACAATTATTTTCATGGCCCATTTTTAGAGGAAAATGTAAGAGTTACATCCTTCCTATGTGCAGTGTACCTTTAAGAATTCCACAAACTACCCCTGGCTGGTAGCACAGTGGATAACGTGCCGGCCTGCGAACCCAAAGGTCGCTGGTTCGATTCCCCAGCCAGGGCACATAATCAGGTTGCAAGCCAAGTCTCCAGCCAGGTCCATGGTTGGAGGCAGGTGAAAGGCAAC
Source organism: Noctilio leporinus (assembly GCA_004026585.1). Lineage (NCBI taxonomy): Eukaryota > Metazoa > Chordata > Mammalia > Chiroptera > Noctilionidae > Noctilio > Noctilio leporinus. The sequence goes on along the minus strand of PVIW01007927.1, from coordinate 57,408 downwards.
CATACACTGATGTCTCTTTCCTGCTCTGCCTCTCTCCCTTCCTCTCTCCCTGGAAATAATAAATAAAATCTTAAAAAAAAAAAAAAAAAAAGAATTCCACAAACTGAAAGTGTTTTGTTATTACAGAGACAGAGAGAGAGAGGGAGCGAGAGAGGCTCCAGCAGACACATCTCAATCAATTCTAGAAGGCCTGTCCCACTCCCCCTCCCTCTCTCTCAGGCTGTCCTCATCCTCTGTTTGCACTGGTAAGTTACCTTCTCATTGACAGATCGGTGGCTGAGTTGGGAACGTGACAAGCATGGTCAGTTCAGCTGTGTCTGGCGTTGCAAGAGGAAAACTGGCATCTGCCAAACGCCTTCTCAGTAGCCTCGAGTGTTGGAGCAAACCACAGGCACCACGGACTGGCCAAGCAGACACACGATAGGTGTGGGTGATCGTGTCTGACTGGTCAGCTTTAAGTAAAGTTTACCCTCCATGAGGTAGGTGGGCTTCATGTCATCAGGTAAAGGCCTTCGGGGCCCAAACTGAGGTCTCCTTAAAATAAAGGCGTTCTCCCCCAAGACTGCGACATGAATGATCTAACTGAGTTTCCAGCCTGCTGGTCTGCCCTTGTCAGCCCCATAGTCAGGCAAGTCCATTCCTTCAAATGCCTCTCTCATGTTCTCCTCTTGGTTCTGCTTCTCCAGAGAATCCTGACTTATTGCCCCGTAAATAATCTCAAAGGACCAAGGAGAAGGGTAACTGGAAAGATAAAAGAAGTTCAAGGCGGAGTCAGCTGAGACCCCTTCTGCGCAGTGCACACAGGCCTGGTGATGTCAGTGCACAGAGCAAGAGGCAGGGACACGCGTGTGCATACACACACACACACACACACAAAGGCACCAAATCTGTGCTCTTTTTAAAAAGGGTCATTGGTTTCCCAATTAATTAAAGAGCCTGCTCTAAGATATGACCACCATGTCTATGTACGGCAACAGCAAATATTAGGAATTGATAAAGCGTCTTAGTTTCTGTCACACTAAACTGGGTACGCAAACACAGATCCCTTCCAAAATCCGTGCGGCCGATTCTTCCCCTCTGACAGAAACTGGGTTGCTAATCTGCCCCTTGAGTTTCAGGCTGCCTCTCGATTTGAAAATAATCTCCTAAATAAAACTCAGGGCCATACCTCCTCCCCCTTCCTCCAACTTCCTACATGATTAATGAAAGGTTGTATCTTCATGGGTCTGGCTAATGGCTCATTACTCATTTCTATAGCATTAGCCAAAAAACACCACTATTCATGCCGGCTGTGTGGATATGCACCACCAGCCAGTCCTCTTAGATTTGAAACTTCTTCCTTCTTGTTATGCTTTTACAGGGGTGACAGCTGCTGGAAATTCTCCAGTTTATGCAGAGCTTTGCAGCTGTGGAAAACCTCCTCTAACAGTGCTGCAGTTCCACTTACTGCAGATGTCTGGACCTGGTGCCTAGTATAAAAATCCAGTATCAGCCCTGGCTGGTGGCACAGTGGATAAGGCGCCGGCCTGCAAACCCAAAGGTCGCTGGTTCGATTCCCAGCCAGGGCACATAACCAGGTTGCAAGCCAGGTCTCCAGCCAGGTCTGTAGCTGGAGGCAGGGAAAAGGCAGCCATACATTGATTCTTCTCTCCCTTTCTTCCTCCTTACCTGCTCTCTAAAAATAATTAATAAAATCTCTCTTTTAAAGTCTTTTAAAAATAACCCAATCGCGCGGCCATCATCCTTTACTATTGTGACCCACACAGAGCAGATGCTGGCTTCCAGGCCCGCAAGTCCCTCCGTGAGCCAGTCCGTGAACTTCCCATCTCTGATCTCCTAGAGGCTGGGGCGGGGAGCCTTGTGGTTTGGAGGGGCTCAGCGACTCGTCGAGGTCAAGGCCCTGAGGCCCCGTGACTGGTGTCAGGAGCGGGGAATGGAGCTGAGGTCACTGTTGGCCTCCCAGCTCCGGTGGGTCAGCCAAGGAGGACAGCAGAGCCTTGCACACGGCTGGATTGAGGGGGCCTCCTTGTTTGTTCCACTGGCCCCGACACAAACATCCTCTGATTGAGACACTTCGGAGAGCTCCTTCACTTCGGAAATGTGAGAGGTCACATTTATGCCTTGTCCTCTTAAAAGTTTCTCTAATGCACCAGCGTATGTGCACCAAGCCGCCCTGCTCGGGGGGTGGGGGGGGTCCCGCACCGGGGCCTGGGAGGTGAACAGGGTCGGGGGCGGGGTTCGCCCCAGTTTCCCTCTTGTCCCTGAGATCAAGTGGACAGACTCTTGTCATAGTGTAATTGCTCGGGTACCTTTCCCTCTAAGAAGCAACACAACCATTCTGAACCTGTCGCAAATGGAACTGTCATTTACTAGGCGTTGTCACCTCCGAGCTGACCTTTCCCCAGATCCCAGCTGCAGGGGGAGGAGCGGAAAATGTCGTTTTGAAATGCCCCTTCCGGTTTCTAACGTTCTCTCAAAGAGCATCACTTAGTACTCCGACACCACCTGGCTGCTTACGGTGTTCTCACCTTGCAGGAGAGACTCAGGTATGACTGGCGACGGGGCAAGGGCCAATGGGCAGCAGGGTGACAGCCTGTGACAGTGAGGCCTGGTGGCTGCAGGTGCCTGCAGAGCAGCTATGGAGAGTCAGGGCCAAGGGCACCGTGGCACTGTCATGAAACAAAATGTGCCCCCTCGCCCAGGAAAGAGCAGGGCAGGATCGGCCACACACCTGATGGTCTGAGGACCCAACCCGAGACAGTGACAGGCACTTAGAGAAGAGATGACAAGGAGCATCTACAGTGTATCCAACTTGAGCGACCCTTTTACCACAGAGTGTTGCTTTGTCATAGAGTCACTAATTTGGAAGTAAAGCCCTACAGATTTCATGTGGTGCCCCAGTCTTTCCCTTCCCAGAGGGGACGGAGAAGGAGGGACCTGGCTCTCCCAGACCTGGACGGCATGCGAGGGGCTGTACGCGGCCTCGCCCCCGTCACTCACTCACTGTGCTCACTCACCACAGAAGCCTGCGAGCCGGGAGCAGGGCAGGTTCACCCCGCCGTCCCTCGGGTCCTGCTGAGTGCAGCCCGCACCCTGGGTGGCAGCAGGGAAGGGTGACCGCAGTCCTGCAAGGGGCGTCACGCTCAGGGGCACCAGCGCAGCCTCCAGCGGCCACAAGGCTGCCCCCACAGCCACCAAGGACCGAGCCCAGGGAGTCGGGGAGGGATAGGGGCTCTCTCGGGGCTCCTCCCCTCGCCATCCCTGCACCTGGCTGAACGTGTGATGCAATCAGAGGACAGCTACCCCCGTGCACCCACTAAAACCTGCTGTGCACCCCTGGGAAGGGTAGTCCTGGCTTCGGAGAAGGGGTTCTCTACAGGCCCCCCTTGAACTACAAAGGCATTTGCAGGTCAGGGCAGGTAATTTGGGGCTGCGCCCACACTTCAGGTGTCACAGACGAGCTGTTGGCTACCTAACAGTGCCCGAAAGGGGTGTAAAGAGGGACAGTCCACAATGTGGGGGGTGGGAGCTGGGACACCCCCAGAGTGTCCCCAAGGCAGTGAGGTTATTGTCACCTGGAGGAAGGCAAAACAAAGGAGAAGCAGGCAGTGTCCTCGACAAAGGAGGGACAACAGGACAACCACGCCCCTCAGCCTTCCTGTGTCCAGTCAGACCCACCGTGAAAACCAAAAACAGACAAAGCCGAGTGGGACCGGCCTTGCTTCCTATGGGTCACTTCCCGGGACCTCTGAATCGGCCCCCGAAGTCCACTCCCCCAGTTTTCATAGCCCTGCCAAGCTAGACAGCAGATGTAACTACTTTTGTTGATTTTCCATAAACTAATTAAACAGTTGATCCACGGTAATAACAGGGCTGCTGAATTTTATGTTCACCCATGCGACGTAATTCTGAATGTTACCATCGGCCTGTCCCAGCATCCCGCCTTCCAGAAAGCATCCTCTGGCCCGCTGTCCACAGAAGCAGCCAAGCAGGGTGGTCTCCTCACCGAAGGCGCCTGTCTTTGGGGGCTTCCCAGTGGAAAAGATGCCTCCTTCCAGCCTAACAAAGCTGTGCTCACCCGCACAAATTCCAGGATGAAGCCACCGGGCCTCCCTTCACCTCAGCGTGCGCTGATGTCTCATGAACGTTGCAACACAAGCATTTTGAAAAGACATTGACAGATCCTACCAATCGTTGGGTGACTGTGAGGCTGCCCACATGCTGTAGAGAGTGAGACCCTCCTGAAAGGACTGTGGGGGAATATGGCGGAGGAGACCCGCGCATACCTAACCTATGATCCACCAGCATCTTACCCTGCAGAAACCACCACACTTTGGCTTTATTTGGTATGTAATGTGCACAGCACAGAGAAGTCATGGGACATGCATGTTGCGTCACAACACCTGCCAGCGACTGAGCTCAGGACCTACAAACAGCAAACCTCCTGGAAGCATCACGTGGACCCTGAGAAGCCAATGCCATCAAGGTCAACTCTCCACAGATGCGGAAGCTACTTTCAGAGAGACCGCGTTGATTTGCCCAAAGTCAGGGTCAGGACTGGCACCCGGGTGGGTCCGATTTCAAAGCCGGCGTCTTAACCGCTGCCTCACACCTTTAAGTTGTGGGCCCCACTCCCTCACCGGGACCCCGGCCTCCGGCTAACCCTCACAAGTCCCACTCTACAGGGGGTCTCCTTGGCCCAGTTTCCAAGTACACCCCAAGGGCTAATTTTAACAAAAAACAATAATTTATTGGACACTGAAAAATTACCTGCGATTGACTTAACCACAGAGAACTGACATTTCTTGTCATTTATATTAGGGATGCAGACTTGCTTAAATACACTTGGTGGGATAAACATCTTTTTTTATGGGATCTTTTTTATGAGTCCTCGAAACATGAACTCATTTAAAATGTCATTGCATTAATTAGGTTCCAGCTTGAAATGTTGCTGGCTCATTAGGCTGTCCCTGGGGAGTCCAGGTTTAACCACTGAAGCAAAGAATGTTGAATGAAGAACTTCCCACAAGGCTTCTGTATATTCAATAGTGCATAAATGATGGCTGTATAGTATTATGGGATGTCAATCACACTCTCACCCCATCCAGTTCAAACAACTAAGATAGATGTCTGTCTGCTCTTTGAGTCGCGCTTTCTTTGGCCTTTGAAAAGTAACAGCAACTTCATTCTATATCTACACCTTAAACACTCATTCCATTTAAATAATGTCTCATAAAGTTATTATTTTTACAACAGTGCAAGCTTCTCAGGGCTGGCCAACCTATGGTCTAGTGTTAAGACTAAAGTAAATATTCACTTCACCCTTGGAAACTACATCAGTGAAAATATAAGTTCCTACAAGTCAGGCTAAAATCTCCACAAGCTGCTAATAACATCTATGTGCAAAAACCATGATAGGTAAATTTTATACTTGGATAATTTTTTGAAGCCATAACATTTATGTATCATTCGTATTGCAAAATGTTTGCAAGTCAAAATGGCTTCAAAATAAGAGTTGACTGAAGACCATTATCTGCTCATTTTCCTCTTTATTACACGAATTTCAAATAAACACTTAGAGGAACTTTTATTTCTGCACCAAAATGACCTTTCCACCATAGCGGTTACAAAGCCAGACAAATACACGAAGGCCTTGTTTTCAGGTGCTGCACAGGACTGGGATCCCCGAGAGAAGGAAACACGTGATGGGTGCCTTACACTCACTCCGGCTCCCTGCTGGGGAGCAAGCTCTTGACTTCGATATCAGGAGGAAGAGCTCAAATGGAGTAGTGCAGACTTTAAAGTTCGGGGCTCGGGATACAGGAGAGAAGAGAGTTACACTGGGGGAGGGGAGAAGCAGAATGAAGGAGCAGGAGCTCTGCAATGCGTCTCTGTGGGTCCTTGGTCAAGGGCTTCCTGCCTTTGCTCCAACAGGCCTGGCAGGGAGAGCTGCCACAGGGTTGAGGGAAGAGCGGGGATGGAAAGACGCACAGGAATGAAGAACAGAGGAGTGTGAGCCCAGCCAGCACGAGAGCCCTCACTGACATCCCAGTTAATCAGCTGGGGCACCAGTAAGCCAACTCCTAAGTACAACCCTAGAAATTAAAAGGCCACGTATGCTGTATTATACAAAACGTTCAGCTCATTAATTTAAAGATTTAGACACGTGACAAGGAGAAAAATTTAACCCATGATCAAGGGCCGGCGGCTTAGGTCCCAGCTCTGTCTCTCTGGTGCGCGGATCCTGCATCTGACATCGTGCCTTGTCACAGTGGAAGCATTTTAAAAATCACTTCACGACATAATATTGGGTTTTATTCTTTTACTAATTCTTTGAGGACCGTTTTCCCTAAGTTTCACGGAGAAACTAAATGAATGTTTCTAAGTGACAGCGACAAACTGTCAAAGCAACTGGAGTCAAAGGAAATGACCTCGCGCACTGCTCTCCACGAGTGTCTCCCAGCCAACAGACGCGGCCATGCAGTGTCCTGAGCCAGGTGTCACCCCTTCCCGGTGCACGTGTCCTTGCGAGGGAAGCCCAGTCACTGGAGGGTCCACCCTGGACAGGGGCTGGCTCCCAGCACCCCTGGGTAGAGGGCCTGGGACACCCGCACAGAGTGGCTTCCTGGCCCAGAAACTACAAAAGTCACCTGACCAAAGGCCCTGTTCTGAGGGTCGTCCCCCACCCCACCGAAGAAAAACCATGGCTCCTCACCACCCCTCCCCCAAAGAGGCTGGTGCTATCCTTACACTTACTGATACATGAGGAAGCAGCTTCCACTGGGAACCCACAGAGTTGTGCCCAGCCACCCCAGCTCAGGCCCCCAACGGTGTCACCCAACACGCCAAGGCCACACATGGAACGGAGATGAACCTGCTTCGGAGAGAAAAGCAGGGAGGGAGCCCGGCCCAGCCCTGGCGAGGGCCCCGCACCGCCAGGCCCAGGCTGCCCTGCTCCGCACCACCTCCCGCCTGGACTTGGCATGGGACCTGTTGGCCCCCTTGCTCCGTCTGTGTCATCGACCCCAAACTGTCCTCTCAGGGCACTGTACTCAACTTTCCCAGCTCTGGACAGAGAGGGTGCTGTCATGAAATCATGTTCCCAAGTCCTTGATCCCACAAACTCAGTCCTGCTTCGGCGTTCGCCAGCCGCAGCGCCCGCAGCAGCAAGTCAGCCTGCCCACGAGCACACCAGCAGCCTCGGAGGGCCGTCCCGCTCACCGTGTCTGGGGGCGCCCACACCAGCACCCCCTCCGCCCGCCAGCAGCTCTGCACATGGCTGATGAATCACCGCCCGGCTCTCTGGCGGCAGGTGCCACACTGACCTCATCCCAGGTGGGGGTCCAGCTGCGGATGACAGTCAGATCTTCCACGTGCTTCTGTGCACATTTCTGTTTATGTTTCCACCGGGTTTTATTGAGTATCAATCCCAGTGGTTCCAAAGAGTCTGCCGTTACGATCCCAACTCATTTAAGGACAGGAAAATGAAGGCAGAGGGAGAGGCAGCAAGTCCACAGAGCCGGCCAGGGGCAGAGGCGAGGGGGAAGGCAGGTCTCACACACGTGGCCCGGGCTTTGAACTTGATTTTTCTGGTTTAAGTGTTTTCATGACTCTTTGGACAGAGGGTGCTTTTCATTAAATCACGTTCATAATTCATTGGTCCCCACAAACTCAGTTGGGCCTTGAAAAGGCCACTCTCCTACAAAAGGGCTTGGAGGACAGCTCTGGGCCATCTGACAGTCGGTCACTCTTTTGACGGGGTGGGGAGGATGCCACGGGTGTGATGTGTTTCTTAACAAGAAATTTGCTGGGAGAATGTTCATCAGAGAGTCAACTAGAGGTTTGAGTCTTCAATCCATAGGGAGCTGGACAGAGAAAAGGGTGAGTGACTAAAAGGGAGAAGTTATTTTCCAAACAAAAGGGTTCACAATGTCACAGCGGCCTGGCTCGTGATCTGGCTGGTGCCTGTCCAGATGTGGAGAAGTCCCATAGGAAATAAGAATTTAGCAAAAAAAAATAAAGTTCAGAACTTGTAGTGTAACCAACAAGTCACCAGGTGCTTCGGTTTGTGCCAAAACTATTGCATGGAATACTTCATTCATACAAAATATTTTCATGGGTTGTGAAGCATAATTATGAAAGGGACACCTGAGAGTCATCACTCAACTGAAGCGATGGCCTTCCATTGAAGACCAATACCTTCAAAATGACCTAGCGACCTCCTCCTGATTGGTTGGCCTGTGATAAGCAAAATCCTGAAACTTGTGTTTCTTGCTGCTACTTGTAGAAATGGTCCACATATGTATCTTTAAGCAATATGTTGTTTAGTTCTTCCTGTTGGTGAGCTGTATAAAAATGCTGGTATCATAATGATTATCCTGCCTTCTTCGACGGGCTAGTTTGCACTCAAAATTGTTTCCAAGATTCATCCAGTTGAATCTACAGTTCGTCCTTCATAAATTTTATAATAGAAATACAATTGCTTTGTATATTGATCTTAAGTCCAGACATCTTGCTAAAACACTTATTTTTTTAGCTTTTTCATGTCAAGTGTACTGTATCACCTGGTAGTGATGATAGTTCTTTTTTTCCTTTCCTGGCTCCAGTACTTGAACTTTTATTTTCTTACTGCGCTCGCTAGGATTGCTACTATAATAGAAAAGGTTACTGTGGTATCTTTCCTGTTCCTGAATTTCAAGTTCATTCCTCCAGAATTTCACCACTGAGAATGACATCGGCTTGAGTTGTGGTAAACAGCATTTACTGTCACTAAGGAAGTGGTTGACACTTCATTCCCATTCCTACTTCACCGTACAAGGTGGGCAAAAGTGGGTTTACAGTTGTGAGTATGCAAAGCACTATTTATCCTTGTGTTACTATTTATTAACTATTGCCTTACATGTTTGTGTTACAGCTGTAAACCTACTTTTGCTAACCCCTGTCTTGTGACAGGTTGGGCTGTGCTTCTTTTCAATAGTTTCTCAGTTCCCATGGCAATCCCATGAGATAGGAAGTACTAATAAATTTTAAGATTACTATCTTAGCTCCCGCTAGATAATAATCAGAACCTAAAACATGTGAACTCTAATCATTCTCCTATCAAATTATAGACCATTTCTCCTGCATTTCAGTTATTTTTCCTTCTTCGGTCACTTTCTTTCCCCCTGAATTGCCCCTTTAAATCATTCGTTTAGGGAAAGATGGTCACACATTCTGTTTTTAGGGGAATTGTCCCATTTTGTTCTATTAAAAATATTTTTACTATGAAAATTTTTAAACATGGTGAAGTTGACAGAATTTTATGGTAAACACACATAGGCTCACCTTCTAGATTCTAGAAGCCACCCCTGTCTTCCCAGTTGCTATGCCACCTTGGCAAACTGATTTAGCTCAGAGCTTATCTTCTTCTCTGTAAATGGATTTCAGAGTTAACAAGATAACGCACTTCAGCCCACACTTCCAGGAGGCTTTCTCCTCTCCTTCGCCCTCACCCAGCCCAGCAGCCTGGATTTCGTCCACTTCCAACCAGGGCAGCCCTGCTCTGTCCTCGTGTTAGCAAGCTTTGCGGCATCTGGCCGAGGACTGAGGTCTGCCCTGCGGGGTCACAGCGGCACAGCTGTCGGTCAGCAGGGTCCCCTCTTACTCATGACCCACTTTCTCCAAGCAAACAGACAAGCAGGAGATGTCAGCAATGAGGAGTTCAGCTCGCTGGACTCCAGTTCATTTTTGATGTGTTTCCCCAACCATTTCCCACATGATCCACCCGCTCACAGTCTCACCTTCCAGTGGCTGGCAGCCACGATCACAGCCACCTCCTAAGCTTCCTGTCACCCCTGTGCTCTGGGACAACACCGCTGCCCTGTGAGCAGGGGCCAGGCCTCCTCCCACACCGCTTCCCTCCCTCTTGACCACGCGCACAGACCACATGTGGGAGCTCCCCACCCCATGTGGGCTCACACTGCTGCCCAGTCTACGGCCCTCTGTAGTCGCTGTCCTTGGCTTTTAAGCCATGAACACGCTTTTTCTGGGAACCGCCCTCCCTCCTGGAGCCAGATGGTAACGGTCTCCTAAGAGTTTTGACAGTCTTAGCTAACATTTCTTGGGTGCTTTGTATGCGCCAGGCACGGCGCTCGGTGGGTCATTCCTCCAGCTGGCAGATGAAGAAACTGGGCGAGGATGGATCCTCAAACACGGCTAATGTGTGATCAGGACACGGTGGGCTCGGGAGGGCCATGATGTCCACCGCCTGAGTCTGCACCCTTCTCGGCCGGGTTATTGTCCCCTCTGTAGACAGGACTCCACGTGCCGACCTCTCCCTGCTCAGTAAACAGCCGGGGCCTGGCCCAGCCAGGCACCAGCCCTTCGGCTGTGTACTCTGCACAGGACTGAGAGTGTGAGAGAGGGAGCCACACTGCAGGGCCAAGCGGGACGACCACCTCCCTCACTCCTGCCCGGGGAGCCAGGAGGTCGCGGCGGCAGACGGACGCCATGCCCGGGGGGGCCCTCCTCACACGCCTCTGCGCTGCCACCAGCGGGCCCAGCTGCACTGCCAGCCTGGCTCCCACGGGGCACCCCAGACCCTGGGCCACGTTAGCACCCTGAGGGGCCCCGAACCCAAGGAGATTGTCTTCCCTACTCCTGCCTAAGTCATTACAAATACAAATCCCACTCACCTGCAAATAAGGAAGTGATTTACACCTGCTAACTAGCTACTTCAAGAACATCATGTTTCATTCATTAAAAAAAACTCTTGTGGGCTCTGTGAGTCTCCTCTTGGCCTGCCCTTTGGGCCGCTTACCTACGTATTTATAATTAGTTCCCCTTTTTACTGGTTTCTGCTCCGGGTCCTGAACTCCAGGGAGTTGCTCAGCCAAGCTGGATTTACAGCAGGTTCGGAATTCAGCGCCCCCAGCCCCAGGGCTGAGCTCCATGCAAGCACGGCCTCTGCGGTGGATTCTACAGGCATTGCAGGCAAGGTCTGGCCCGTTCCTGGGAGTCCTGCTGTCTTCCATTGAGCGGTCCACGTGAGCGGTTGATGGTATCTTCTAGACAGGACGGAGCGCGTGGGACCAGGAAACACGACGCACGGAGGGGCTCCTGGAGGAAGTTTGTTCATCAGGCGCCTGCACACGCCTTTGATTGCTGACACATTTAGGGAGAAGAGCAAATGTCATGCTCATGATGGCCCTGGGAGCCAGTTTGCTGGGGTGCTGAAGGGTGCCAAGGTGATGATAACACCTGCTCTCGCAGCTGCAGAACCCAGCACCCCCAGTCACTTGACACGCGCAGAGCATGGGAGCAGAGCCCCCTCCAAAGGCATGACCAGGGCTAGCACTGCTGTATTCTCCTCCCACGCGCCTTCACCAAGTGCTAGGAGCTGGAAGGGAGAGGAGCATCATCTCCTCCGTGCCTGAGGCCACGGTTCAACTCAAAACAACGTCCAAAGAGCCCCCCACGGCGGTGCCCTCCTGTCCCAGTCTCTCTCACCTTCCGCACACACGCTGGGCTGAGCCCGTGGGTGCCCATGACTTCTCGCTCCTTCCTGTGAGCATCTCTCCACCCCGAGCTCCCACTGGCAGCCTTAAAGGCCCCGCTTGGGTGTCACCGCCCCCAGGAAGGGATCTGGAAGTCTCGTAGGGCTGCATCAGCTGCAGGACAAGATCTGCGGGCCCTGGGGACCCAGGCCACCACTAAGGCTCATCTTGCTCTGTCAATTCTCTGTGCGGAAAGCCTCGTCCACCCAGTGCTTAAGAGAGTCGTGTCTCTCTGGGTGACCTTGACCTCGGCAGGGAGTTGGCACCTGGGACAGCTGCTCCTCCCTGGTGATGAAAACAGCTGTCACTTGCCACTTTCATCTCTTATCCTGCCTCTGAAACTCTGAGTATATGAGGGTACAGAATGCTTTGTTAACTTACACAAGGTGCGCAAGCGTGTATGTAGGCTCCGGAGTAGTTATTGAAGAGAAAACAAGTACATTTTTTCCCCTTGTGGGATATACTGAATAGTTTGACTTGGCATTGTCACTGACTTGACTCAACTATCTGAGTGTCTGAGAGCCAATGGTTCTAAACTTCATTTGCCAAAGGATTCCCTCAGGATGTTCACTGAGCTTCAGATTTCTGGGTCCCAGTAGGTGCATTAGGGAGGGGGAGCCCAGAAAGTGCCTTTGAATAAGTCCCTCCCCTGGGGACTCCCACATGCTCAGGATGCAGTGACGTCAGCACACATTTTCAATTTGAGACATCACACACACATACTATGCACATATATATTCACACATGTTGCACATGTGCCCTACACGCATACACATGTCTACACATGCCACATACCCACGTACTTACACAGCATGCACACACACTTCTATAGTGAGATTTTCTCAAGTTGATTGGCCACTTTTGCTTTTAAAAGATTGTGTATATGTTAGGATAATTGGTTGCTTTTGTCCCTATGTGCCAACAGATGTGCTGGTGACTGGTGTCCAGCATGAGGTGGAGGCATGTTTGTCATCATCACTGTTCTAATATTGGAGGCTTGGCCTTCAGACCTCAGAGAACTCAAGTGCTTGGATTAGTGGCCAGCAGTGACACCAGGACACAGAGGAAGTGGCGCTGCTGAGGACGACCACCTGAAGGTCTGTCCCCAGAGAAAGAGCCCAGCTGCCTAAACATGAAGCCCAGAGGCAGGTGATGACACCAGCCAGATGTGAGTTTGCCCAATGCCAATGGTGGGTTGAGAGGACAACACCTCACACACTGCAGGACCCACAGGATGGCCTAGCCCACAGCCACAGGAGACACAACTCCTACCACAGGCCATTTGAATGGCACCTGAAGATACTCACTGTCCATTGAAGACCCACCGGCTCCCTCCTCCCCTTGTTCCCTCCTATGTCCAGGTCCTGGGACTGGCTCTGCTCAGTAAGCTCTGCTTGGTGGGTGTCACTTTGGGGTCAGACATGGTCAGGAGCCCTGTCTCTGTCTTGCAGTGAGTCCTGCATGCCAATCGGGGCTGGGTGGGCTGGGCAGGCTGGCAGAGGGGCAGCAGGCATAAAAACATGGCTGGCAGAGCACAGCACACCTGTGGGACTCAAGTTCCTTGCGGAAGCAATTAGAAAGAACAGATCTCACATATTTCCTTGGGTGAGAAATGGGCGATAATGAAAATAAGGTTGAAAATCCTGGCTTTATGAATCCAGCTGACTCTCACGCCACTGCTGTGAAGACAAGACCACCTGAACCTCCATCTGGTAACTGGGGAATCCTCAGCACAGAGGAGCAAAGCTGCCAACCTGGGTCCCACGTTTGGTGAACAAAACCCCGATTCTGACCCACCAGTGCAGGTGCTCCGCCTGGGCGCCTGCTCTGGGTGGGTGCAGGGGCCAGGCCACAGGGGACAGCAGGACAGGGGTAACCCCAGGACCTGAGGCGCTGGCATGTTCCAGAACATACCCTCCTGCTTTGCTTTTTCCTTTTTATTCTTCCGCCACTCCTCCTCTTGGAAGATGAGTCTGTGTAGTGGCGGAAAAGTGAAAGGAAAAGAGAGTCATGAGCAGGACAATGGTCACTGCCCTTCCTCACATGCCATTTCCTCACTCACAGGACGATGGGAAGACACAGGGCAGTTAAACACACAGAGACAAAAGCTGAAATTGTTTCTCGGCCTGAGAACAACCGTCTTGGGGTTTCCGCTCCACACACCCCTGGCCTCCATTTGGGCCCCGAGAGAACTGTTCCATTTTCCAACCGCTGCCTTCGTTTCTGTTCCTAGGCTGGGAGGAGACAGTATCATAATTTGAATTGCTTTTAAACTGTTTCTTTTGTTCCCTTCTGGGAAGATTCCTGCATAAATGAGCTCTTTCCGAGTTCATTTTCAGGGGCTTGTTTTTCTTTAAAAAAAAAAAAAAGTCTACAGATTTTTCTCTGCAGACTTAACGTCTGAAACACACCCAGTTCCCCCTCAAATAGTTTCCCCTGTACGTTTCTCCATGTGGGTTTTATTCCAAACGGAGCCAGCCTTGCCACAGGCCAGACGGGGCCCTTCCCGGGCCCATGCGAGGGGCCGAGGCTGGGTCTGCAGGTTCCAACCCCGCAGGGAAGCACGTTCCCCACCCCAGCCTGGCCACGGCGCCCTCCTTCCTTAGACAAATGATGTTTGTACAAGCTCCCCTTCTTGAGTGAGACGGCCCTGGATTCCCACTGCAGATCTGGGAACCCTGGAACACAGCATGTGCTGTCACCAGATGCGGCCATCGACCCTACAGATGGTGGCCACCGCAGGGCCGCCGCTGTCCACGGGTTCCCCTTTCTTACCCTGGGTTCTCACCCAGGGAACTGGGCGTGCTCCGGCTGGCAGCTGGCGAGGAAGTAAACTGGGAATGTGGAATGGATTACGCGGAAGATGGGAGCCTGGAAGGAATGAGCATGTTGCTTCCGGCAGCTCCATTGCACCTGATGTCAATAAATGCAATGAAGGCTGCGCAGTATTTAAAGCAACCGTACAAATTGGAACAGGCTCATCTAGTCAATAAATCAGGAAGAAAATCCAGAAGTTAGCAATAAATAAACTGAATAGACTCAGTCATTTCCTTTCTTTCTTTCTTTTTTCTTTTTTTGTAAGCTATCCATGAGAATTGGCATTTTGAAAGATTTGACCAGTGTTTCCTTCTGGTTTTATACTTTATTACTCCCTTTGCATTTGAATAGAAAGTTCCTTTGGTGACTCAATCAGGAGAAGGGGCTGGCATGTGAAAGGCAAATTTTACTTTCTGCTAAAAAAGTTTTGAGATTCCCAAAAATGTACATAAAGACCACATTGCTAAGGTAACAAGGAAGAAGACGTTTTTGAGTATGAGCCGAGTACTTGACATCAACTGCCTCATTTAACACTCACTCACCTCATTTTCTATTATGATTTCCATTTTATGAATTCTGCAGGGAAACTGAGGCCCAGAGCGGCCCAGGAGCTTGCCCAAGGTACACACCTTGGTGGCACAGTAGCTGCTCGATGACACAGGAATTCGGCTCCAGTCTGGCAGCTGGCTCCGTGGCCTGGGCTCTTACTCCCTAAGGTTGGTGTCTGACACCCAGTTATCCGGGTATGACTTTGTAGCTGTTCCAGCTTTACTGAGAAATATCTGACACATGATCTGATAACATATGTTGTAAAATGATTCTCACTATAGCGTTAGCCATCATCTTCATCATGTCACATCATTACCATTCTCTGTATGGTGACAACATGGAAGATCTACTCTCTTAACTTTCAATTATGCTTGTAAGTACATGAAACAGTCTATTCTTGTATTATGATTTATTATTGTACTATTTTCCATATGAACAACTGGAAACTATTTTTGCCCCATCTAGTATGTAGTCAAGATTATTAACTATAATTACAAGGCTCTACATTAGATCCCCAGAACGTATTTGTCTTATAACTGAAGTTTATATCCTTTGACTGGCATATCTCCCATTTCCCCCAATGCCAGTCACTATCACCCTACTCTGTTTCTGTGATGTCAGCATTTTTAGACTCGACCTATAAGGGAGATCATACAGCACTTGTGTTTCTCTGTCTGACTTATTTCACTCAGCATAACAGCTTCAAAATCCAGTCTATGCTGTGGCAAATATCAGGATTTTTTTTTTTATGGCTGAATAACATTCTATTATAAATATACAATATGCACCTTATTTTTCCATTCATCTGTTGACAGACACTGAGGTTGTGCCAAGTCCATATCTTGGTTACTATGAATAGTGCTACAGTGAACATGAAGGTGCAGATATCTCTTCAAGATCCTGTTTTCATTTCCCTCCATCACTTTTAGCAATTTCAAGCAATGGCTTTAAAATATTTGCTTCTATGGAGAACAGAAAACAGGCAGAAGGAAATAAGTGGATATTACAAGGAATGCTATATAAAATCATAACATAATGAGGGCTTGTGTGCTTTATGATGATAACATGATTTGCAAAATTAGTTAATTTAGTCTATTATTACCAACAGGGATTCTGGACGTGGGACGTGTGGACTGTAGAGGGATCCGTAACCCTAAAAAAATGCGAATGATTACGTTTCTGTGATTTTTCCAGGAAGTGGATCTGGAGGTCCCATCAGCTTCTCAAGAAACTTTCCCATCCTGGACTGCAGATTCAGGCGGAGATACTTTAAAAACTCTAGTTTTAAAATCCTCACTTGGCTGGCATTTGTGAATCTGTCCCCAGGGTGCTTCCCCCAAAAGGATGAAATAGTGACTTTCTCAGGCTTGCCAGAGGCTCAGTAATGAGGTCCTTTTCCAAGTGAGCATCCATATTCTTGCATCATTTCTCAAGATTTCAAGTTTCCACCCGATGCTTCCAACCATGCACCCCTCTGTCAATTTCTCTCTTAACACACAGCGTCCATCATGCTCCAGCCTAAGTCTGACCTGCACGGAGAAAAATGGATTATATGCCTATCTTTGGACACTGTGCTTCTGCTGATACAATCCAAGATCGCATGGACTTTAAGAACCATACAACCTCTCTGTCTTAAATCAAGTTCTTTTGACAAGTAAATGCCTGAATCTTTCCATACGTGTTTCCTCTGTACCCAGTCGCTTCTGATTTCTCTCATACTTACGTAGTGATTTTGAGAAGAGGGTAGAAGGTTATGTGCTTTTCTCTTCTAAATTGTATCTCATGGGATTCAGTAGTTCCTCAGCATGTCAATGTATTTTAGGGTCCTGATTTCTCAGCCAGTATACCAGTTATCCCTCCTGGTTCACACCACACATTTCACAACCTCCACGGCCTGCGCAGGCCCTGGTTACAATTCTGACCGGGAGAGAGATGGCAGACGACCAGCTCCTTCCAGCTAGTGCTGGTTTAAGCCGACCACTGAATCAGGGCTCCTTAGCCAGGAAGTGATCAACCAGCTGTCAATCTAGCTGACAGTACAGCGTCCAGCCCACGGTTCTTTTTCTTGGCAATTGAAGTATTATACAATTCTCTGTTAAGGAACTTGCTGAAATTCAGAGAACTCCTTATCTAGAGAATTCTTGGTTTGGTTTGCCCTGTGAACACTATCGCAGGAAGACAGCTTTGGGCTCAACAATCACGGCAGGTGGGGAATGGCCCAGGTGCTCCACGTGGTGGCCTGTTCCCTGTCACTGAAGATTCCTAATGTCTGGCTGGTCACAGTAAAATAAGAAAAGTTCAGGTACCACACAAGTAATTGCATTATACGGTGACTTGCAGTTCCAGAATCTTCCGAATGTGGATGGGTCCCAGTGGGTCAAGAATAAGCCCAACAGCAGCTTCAGGGGCGGTGTGACTCGGAGCCCATGAGGTCATCATCATCCCCCCCCATCTCCCTCTCCTTCCTCGGGGCGTTGGCTCTCACTGCAGCTTGTCTTGCCTTCTTGCTACAGTCGGATGTCACAGCACCTTACGGGGCCTGCGTGCTCTTGCCTGCACGTCCAGGGGGAAGAGGGGCCCTGAGGAGACTCAGGTGGGTCATGTACCCACAGTGCAGCAATCACCACAGCCGCAGAGATGAAGTTATCTATTGCCGAACGGCAAATCACCCTGAAACTGAGAAGTCAGAACAACCAACATCTCCTTATCACTCACGGTTTCTGTGGTTAGGAACTTGGGTCAGCTAGACTGGGTGGCTCTGGCTTGCGGCCCCTCATAGATTTGCAGTCAGATGGTGCTGGCAGGGGCTGGGAGCCGAACCCATGGGGGAGGGGCACGCGGTGCTGCGAGCAGGCCAGCACAGCTCTCTCGTGCAGCCTTAGAGCTTCCCCACCCAGCCTTCCCAGTCGGGCCAGTCTGGGACCCAGCACGGGGGTCTCAGGGCTGTCAGACCGCTTCCATGGTAGCACCCCATGAGAACAGACCTAAGCATTTGGTACTTTTATGGCCCGCCCTCAGAAATTACATAGCTTCACTTCGCCCTGGGCTATCCGTTAACACAGTTACAAAAACTGATTCAAGAGCATAGGTTCTATCTCTTGATAAAGAGTGACTAGGTTCTAGAAAGTTCTAGAAGAATGCCCATCTTTGGAAAATAATGTCTGCCACATATCCTGATGGACTTAATTCAATAAAAGGCAGTCCCGAGTTAAGAAGCCCAGGGTGAACAGTCCCCAGAGAAACTTGGGGTCACTGACGGAGAAGGGGGGCAAGGACAGGGAAGAGAGAAGGTTAGCCCCTTGCTTCAGAGTGATGTGGGCACTAAACGGGTGAGGAAGGGAGGAGGTCATTGTTTGCTTCCTTTAATTTTTAATATCCATTTCTACAATTAATTTATCATATGGCTTAATTTGATAGAAAATGTACATTTTTTAGCCAAAACTAAACATAAAAGTTTAATTTTAAACAGAAGACATTAATTACTAAGTTCCAGCCCATTAACAGATCCGCCAATTGAGAAGAAATCTAATACATCGGGTTAAATTTTCTTTGTGCCGGTTATCAACAGATTAATGGTATAAACAAGGTCAATGGTAAATAAACTATTTTTAGGGGCACGCACAAACAGTTTTACTGATGAAAAACAAGGTGCTGCCCTGGCTGGTGTGGCTCAGTGGATTGAGCAGTGGCCTGTGAATCAGGCTGGTTCTATTCCCAGTCAGGGCACAGGCCTGGGTTTCAGGCCAGGTTCCCAGATGGGGGCGTGTAAGAAACAACCACACATTGATGTTTCTCTTCCTTCCCTTCTCCCTCCCTTCCCCTCTCTCTAAAGATAAATACATAAAACCTTTTTAAAAAGAAAAACAAGGTACTAATTACAAATATTTTTGAGAATCCGATCATTAAGCACTTTTGAGATTATGAAAGTTCTTTCCCATCCTCATCCTCTTCTAATATTCTTAAATTCAAGTAAGAATTTAGCAAACACAGGTAAAATGTATAGAGAATCAAGCTTTACTTCTTTAAAATCACCAGTAACGCAGTCATCTCATGCTTTTGCCAAAGAGACATTAACCCTCTCCTAGGCAGAGTCAGGCATAATGCTGTTTTCTAATTGGGGGAAATTTTACCAAAAGAAATAGGAAGTCTATTATTATAAAGTCACCATTGAGAGGTAAAAATCTGCCCTGTTCTTGCACAGTGTTGTTACAAAGATTTCCTTTCGTTCCACCCAGGTCGGCTGCGAGCTTAATTAGAGCATTCCTGCTGTGAACTTTGTCTCTCTTTAGATAAGTGGAAAGGTTATTAAAGCAGGAGCCCTCCACCCTCTCACTCTGAGGGATGGCCAGTCGCAGATAACCACCGGCCGATGGCCGCAGCCCACCAGGACCGGCGAGGGGGGCCGGGCTGCGATGGGGCTCCGTGCACCGAATGATGCTCAGTGCTGCACCTGGCCCCGGTCCCCACACCCACAGCCACTGTCAACAGCACAGGGCCCAACCATCCGAAGACTGTGTCCCCCGACTCTGCTGTTTGGTGATGGCTCTGAGATCTGCGGGCAGCTTCCTCCACTCAGACACAACACCCGACAACACAATACCCTGTGCCAACACCCGACAAAGGAACCAGCTCAGAAGTTCAGTGTTCAGACAATGGTCCACTGTCTAGTTTGTACAAAACCCAACAGCAGCCTTGACTTTTTTTTTAACCATATTGACTACATTGGCCTATTATTTTAACGTTACATAGAACTTTTTGGATCCCAAAAACCGACTCCCATTTCTAATTTCTTGCTGGATACCCTTACTCTTGAACATGGGTCTCTGGCTGTGAGCAGTATTGGACCAGCTCTCCCCAGCAGAGGCCTGTTCTCCCTGCAAAAGACAAGGAACCACACAGGCCGGAGAGCTGGCCCGGGGTTCTCCTTGCTGCCCCGGGGCACGAGAGGCTGGCCTGGTCCTCCAAGCCTCCCATGTGCTTCCTGGGGTGCACACAGAACCCTCAGGGAGCGGCAGGGAATCCCCACCCAGGAGGGCTCCCTTCCCTCTCCCCTCCTCTGATGCCCCCAACCCTCTTGGAGTTCCCATTTCCTCCATCAACACCTAAAGGTGCACATACGTCACCATGAGCGCCTGAACTCCACCTTCACACCTGTGCCAGAAGTGCAGGTCCACCAGCGGGTCTCCTCAGGTAGGACAGGACCAAACACAGTGCCTGCCAAGTTGAGGGGCCCGACCGTGAGCTCCCTTCCCAGCACCTACCCACTTGAAGCTGCTCACATTTGGGCAGGCCAGGCACTGCTGCCTACAAAATCTGTATGCCTGTCAAATCTGTGGCCATATATGGACTCCTGAATATCTTCCCATTTTACAGGTGCAAAAGGGGAGGCTGTTTCTCTTGTGGAAATTAATTTGAAAAATCTCAGCTAAGATTGGAGTCAGGAGGGCCTGTAGGGGGAGCTCTCCTGCCCTGCCTGCCCCTCCTGGTCAGCTGCCCCAAACAGAAAACCCTGCCTTGCATCTCCAGCAGGGAGATGTTTTACTAGACTCTACCAGCAGGAGGAAGGAAGATTTTCTCCTCCCTTAGCAACAGCCCAGCCAATCAGAGACTGTCACAGCACAACTAGTGAAAAGTCATTATACCTTGAACTAGCAGTCTCTCCAATGGACTCTGTTGTGACAGTTCCCTTCAACTTCCCTTTCCACTGTAAAAGAATGTTTCTCTCCTTTGTTCTCTGGACTTGCCTATGGGCTGTCCTGCTCACGTGTCCCAACTGCAGTTATTTGCTGTTCCTCAATAAACCCATTTTTGCTGGTAAAAATCCACTGACCCACACCAGCCAGGGCTTGATTCTTTTAAACTACTGTATACATTGGTTCACAACAAATCCAGATAGTTCTTCTAAGCTTCTCAATTAAAATATCAGAATTGAGCGACTTACATTTTATATTTTACTTCCCTATCCAATCTATGGAGAAGACTGATGGGACAGGAAAGGGCTCCCAGTCAGGAGACAGAGGGCAACTAGAGGCCACTTAGGGTCAGATGGCAAGTTTCAAGTGTGGCTCTCATGGACTCATTTGGGGACCTTGCCAAATCCTGAATCCTGTGAACAAGGGACAGCTGAGCACATGTGTGAGTTTTTTTGTTTTGTTTTGTTTTGTTTAATTTTATTCATTCTTTTTAGAGAGAAGGGAAGGGAGGGAGGAAGAAAGGGAGAGAAACATCAATGTATGGTTGTTTTTCATCTGTCTCCAGCTACAGACCTGGATTGCAACCTGGTTATGTGCCCTGGCTGGGAACCGAACCAGTGGCACTTGGGTTGTGCAGGCCGGTGCTCAATCCACTGACCCACACCAGCCAGGGCTTGATTCTTTTAAACTACTGTATACGTTGGTTTTGATTGGAAATTTCAGATCTTGAACTAAAACTACATTTGAAAATTTTCAAGATGCATTTCCCTTTTGTAAAAATATCACTTTCTGTGGAATAGCAGGGTTCAGTGTCCAACAAAAACTTAGCAAAAGACAGGTAACATTTCAAATTACATGTTATCCAAGTTTCCTCTTGGACCCTTCACCATGCAATCCTTCCTCTTTCTGGTGGTGAGTCTACCCTAGGCAAGGAAGCCCCCGACCCAGTAACTGCCCCCAAGCTGGGTCCTAGTCCCCACACCCGAGGAGCCATGTTTCAGGCATGGCAGTGCCCACAAAGAGACGCTTTCTGCCAAGCTACTGCCATGTAACTCTGCTCTTCTGCCCCAGCGGAGGCCAAACCATGGGAGGTGGACCCTTGACAACCGCTCACCCTCTTCCCAGTCCATGAGCCAAACAGCCCTGACAGCTTCTGGAACCATCAGGATACTTTCCAGATAGTAAACCATCTTCCAACTTCCAACATGAATAACTCAGGAACAATGAACTAAATTGCCTGCATGCGGAGCCAATCTTCAAAATCAACATGAAGAAGCGCATAACTGACTAACGCAGCGGCAAAGATAGGAAAGATTAATTTTTCTACAACCATCACAGACAACGCAATACTATCCTAATTACCTGATTCTGCTAACTGCAATAGTCTCCTCAAGTTCTCAACAGCTAGGCCTTTCGTATTTTGCAGACGCTGCCTGAGACCCCCAGGCTGGTGGCATCAGCGGGGAAGAGGGGTGAGGTGCAGGGAGCCCGGCTGACACACTCGCCAGCTGGGTGCCCAGGACCCGCCATAAACGGGCTCCACTTCCGCCTGACATGAACCACTACAGGCGGGACTGGGCTCGGAGTCAAGACAGACGTGTGGTGCGGGGAGATGAAAAGCAGCCACGGCAAATGGGCAGCATCCTGCACACCTGGCAGCAGGAAGAGCCCTGGTAGGGACCGCATGGCAACTGCCCCTCCCTCCGTATTTCGGCTGTGGGCAGGGCTCCCCAGAAGGCCGGTTAGTGGGCAACGTCAGGACTAGGAGACGAGGCTCCACGAGTGCCCCCGGTGGTGAGACATCACCCTCACCGCACCCCCTCTTTAATCCAACGTCAGTTCACCATCAGCGGTCAGTATCCCATAGTGAGAGATTCATTCCTTTGACGTTAGCCTTTATTCACTCCCGTAACACTTATTACTGTGACATTGGTACCAGTGGCTCCCAGCTGAGTCAACATGGGTCCTCTGTCCTGAGAACACACTTTGAGAGGAGAAGCAGCAAAGAGCACAAGCAGGCTGGGGGCCTGGGGTGGGCCCCCAGCAGAAGGACCGCCGGGAAGCACCTGAGAGGCAAGAGTCACCAGCCCCCATGTTTCATCTTGGGTCCCTGTCACTGAGTGTGTCACTTGATTTGAGGGAAGAGCTAACCAGGTCATGCACATGCAGGATGCAGAGGAGGGCTCTTTCTTCTCCTTACCCCTGTCCAGAGACACATGCACAGAAGGTGTTGGCAGGAAATGAATGACTCAACACAGCCAGTTCTCTCCCCGAGAAAGAAGTCAGAGGACGGAGCCTGCTGAGGGGTGTCTGGGTCCCCACTTCAAAGCCATGACGAGCCAGGTGGGAGAGGCTGCCCTGAGTTCATACGGGGATGGAGCCTGCGGGGCACTGGCTGAAGGGTAGGTCACAGAACCCAAGAGCAACACAAAAGCAGAGTGGGATTTTGAAGTTGATAAAAGTCCGTTTTAGTCCAGGATACATAGGAATGTGGGGTCCAGAACATGGAGCAAGCAATGGGAAGAGAGGCAGATGCACCAGGTCCCAGGAGAAACGGAAGACGCCGGTCACCAGGCCACCAGCAATCGAGTCTCCGACAACTTCATGAGGCAGGACTCGGGCCACCTTGACCTTACAGGCCAGGGGCCAAGGCCGAGAGGTTAAATGATTTGCCCAAGGCCACAGCGCTGGTTAGGGAAACGCTGGGCCATGGCTCCAAGCTAGGAGAGAAAGTTTTTATAGAAATGAGGACACACAATTTATGACTCTTAGGAAAATATTATCGAAGGATTATGAGCCCTTCTTTTCCAGAGATTGAGAATTCTTGCCCTGGAGCCAGCCTGTAAAGTATCCAACTTGGGCCTGCGGATCTGGAAAACTCCTGTCCTGGTGCGGGTCCCTTCCCAGGAAGCGTGCGGGACCCTGAGCTGCTCACACGCGAACCCCTGTGCCCCCTCCTGCGGAGGCCCATTCGACAGCAGAGGAGGCACAACTCACTCCCCACTCATAGACCTGTGGCCTCCGGGAAGGACCCTGTGCTTTTCTGTGCAGTTCAGAAAGAGGCTCCCATCTGCCCTGGGACATGAGATTAATGCCGTAAAACCTAATGAGATGACAGAAGACTGAGCTTGACAGGAAAGCCATCCATGGTCCCCGCCTCCATGCCCGTGGAGAAGAAGAGAAACCCTACTCTTTGTTAAAGGTTTACATAGTACTAATGGTTACCATGTACTGGGCATCCACCACGTGTCCAGCATTTACAAACATTTTCCACTGCGGTCAGGGATCGCTGGCTAGGTGGGAAGCCACAGCCGCCCACGCACATGAGGCCGCGGTGGAGGTCCCGGCAGTGCAGACAGGACACGGAGCAGCACCGTGAGGGGACGCCCCTCCGGCCTTCCTCCCGCACCTGGGCCTGCTCAGAGGTCCGGCTCCCTGCCGCCTTCAGCTCACATGTGACTTCGGCTCCCTGTGGCTCAGCCCCTGGCTTCAACTTTCCGTGACCTGAAAACTCCCAGGCTCAACTCCCTGACTTCGGTTTCTGGGATTCTTCGTTTCTAATTTGAGAGAAATTAGTTGGGCCCAGGTGCCTGCCTGGGGTCCAACGTGCTAGCGTCACTAAACCTACACGGTGACTCGTGGCTGCCTAGGACCACCTCTGCCCCTGGGTGGGGGACAGTTCCAAATCAGGGGGCGTCAGGGGCAAGACCTCTAGAACACGTTTACTACTCATTTTAGGAGGCAGGTATCATTTTCATATAAAGAGTGAGGCGAAAACATTTGCCCACCGTCACACAATTAACAAGTGCCGAGTTGCAATAAACCTACAGCAGTTTATGTTCACCACTGCCGTGTAAGGAACCAGCCCAAAACTCGGTAGCTGAACACGAAAACCATTTCATCGGCGCGCCGCTCGGGGGGTCAGCCAGGCAGGCTCCCCAGGCCGCTGGTTCCTGCGACACAGGCCTGGCTTCTCCCAGCGGCGGGAGCCAGATGGCCTCACTCACCCGTCTGCCCGTCGGTGGGGCCCCTCTGCTCCTGGTTTTTCAACCCCCAAGGTCTCTCTCTCATGGAGCCTCGTTTTCCAGGGTCTCTCCCTCTCCCTCTGCACGGTTTCTCCAGCAGGACAAAGCAACTGCTCCGTGGGGAGGCTCGCATCTAAGAGGGTGAAATGGGAAGCACAGGGTGGGCTGCAGCCCGGCTCTGGGTCAGAGCAGGGTGAAGGGCCATCCCAGACCCAAAGGGAGGGCAGTGACCCCCGCCTGGGGAGAGAAGGAGACACGGTCGCACTGCAAACAGGCGTGGGGGCTGGCCAGGATTTGCGTGGGCACCTTCGAAAACCCCCTTCCACAGAATCCAAAACCTGTGCACTTGGTCCAATGCCAAGCACCCCAGGGTGCATACGTGCCCTATGACGTCATCTGCTCCTCCCTGCACCCAAGCCTGCACCCAAGCCAGTGGTGTGGGGCTGAAGGTGACACCCCCTCCTTTCCGTTGTTTCATGAGCCTGGTGTCCTCCGGGGGCCCAGCGCGAAGCTGGACCAGAGGCCCCAGTGAGTCAGAGCTGGCCCCTCCTTCCCAGAGACAACAGTCCCCTAAGAGCAGGGGGCTTGCATTCAGGGGAACTGACTCATGTCCAGGCCCCTCCGGAGAACAATGTGAACTTCTGAGCGAAGGAAGCCCCCGGGGATCGCCAATCAACCTGGCTCTGTTAAGTATCTTATTTTTCTAGGCATTCCGTCAGCTTGAGCTACTCAGAGGCCTTAGAAAATAAAACTTAAAACTGGGAAGTTATTAAATTCATCATTTTTTTAAAGTGTGATTGAACAGGAAAAACGGCCTCCTCTCCACCTCTCAGCTGGAACGGGGCTGGATCAGAAGGGCAGCCCGCGCAGCCGGAGATGGGCGGGTGTGTTCTGTTTATCAGCTGACGCCCCCAAGCTCACCGGGGCGCTCGGGAACCAGCCTCCCTGGGGCGGCAGGTGGCGGGAGCCAGGCTGGGGTGACAAGGTCCCCAGGGCTCTCTGCTGAAACCAACGGCAGCCACTGCTGGCAGGGCTGAGACCCTGCCGGTGCGTCCCAGCAAGGAAGGGCACTGTCCCACCCTCTCTGTCGCTGCTCTACGAGGGCCAGCGGGGCCCAACTGCCCTGCAGCCCACAGTCTGCAGGAACCACCATGGGGACCCTAAACACGACTTCTTCTACCATTGATGTCAGCCTGTGTGTCCATGAAAACCCAGTGGCTTTCCTCAGTCTCCCTGTGGCCTGATAGGGTGAACCCTGAGACTCCCCAAGGCTGCCAGGTGCGCCCCAGCCACCCCTGGGGTCCCCCTGCGCGCCGGGCACAGAGCTCCCACAGGCACGGAGGTGCAGAGGGGGGTTCCGAAGCCTAGACATTCACCGTCAACTAACTGCGCAGTAGTTCCTAGTTTCCTTGACGCCTTGAACTCTCCGGGTTCGCCTGTGTATGTGAACACGCTGCATCCCCGGAGGTCCTGGGGCCTCGCAACCAGAGGTTCAGGCTCTGGCTGCCCGTGACCCGCAAGGGTCCTGAGGGGCTGGCGTCCTGAGGGGCCGGCCTCCAGCCGCAGTAACAGCTGCCGCCCTGGACGGGGTGCACGCAGGCTGGGGGCGAAGGCGAGCCTCCTAGCTGCTGGCCCTCCAGGGGCACCTCTGCCCCATCGATGGCTTGTGCCGAAGGGCTCCATGCTCTGCGTCTGGGGGACTTTATACCAGGACACTGGCTTCGCCATAGCCTCCCAGACCTCCTTGCCCCACGCCAGACGTGCTGGGGGCGAAACGAGGCCGGGTGAGTAATTTCAGAGCCCTGGGTAGGCTATGGACACACCTGGCCAATTATTCCTTTCACCTGAACGGACCAGAGGCGAGTGCTTTAGTCATTACGGAACCAACAATGAGATTGTTGGTTCTTCTGTCCCCTGTGTCTTCTCCCTTCTCCCCACCTCCCCGGGCTTGGTTCACCCTCCAGGCTTCATCACCCCCTTTAGCCTGGGGCGCTCCCAAAACACACATGAACTCTTACGTGTACCATGGGAAACGTCCGGCCTTGGCCTAGGAGGCCTCTTAGAGCTCCGGAAGCTGGTAAGGGCTTCCTCAGTCCTGACAGCAGCCCCAGGCAGAGCTTGGGAGAGTCCCCGCAGGGAACTTTCTGGCAAGGAATCAGCTGCCTCTCCCAGGAGAGTCAAGCAGCGAGTCTGAGCCGGCAGCCAGGATTCCATTCGAAGTCACACTGCTCCCACAGCGGACATTCCTGGACCCAACCTCCTGACAGTAACAGGCTTTTCAGGGCAACAAATCTGCCCAGATGGCCCACGGGACCTGGAGAATCTTCGGAACCCAAAATCATTTCAGTGAAAGAGGGAAAGGTGCTGCCCAAAATAGCCTCGGCGGTCCCAGTGACGCACGGGTGGGAAGGGTCATCTCCCATGCACTTGTGGGGTCACGAGGGGTGGGGTCAGGTGACCAAGATACGCACCACCGCTCCAAACTGGAAATGGAAATCCCCACAGTACCTCAGACGGGAGGTCACACAGATAAGCGTGGTCCAGGCCCACCGGCCAGGGGTGGGACTTGGAGGACAACTCCCCATAAATGTCCTCTGCAGCTGACTTCAGTCCTGGGGATACGGGGGTACCTGACCCAAGCCCCGATGGCTGCAGGAGCGCAGGCCCGAGGGCCCCGTGAGGGGTGTGTTGCTGAATCAGGGAAGTCAGGGAAATTAGTCATGCTCGGGGACCAGGGGAGCTCCGTGTAGGAAGCTTTGAAAGAAAACTCTTCAGCCCTCGGGCTGACCGGAGGCCTGAGACGTAGGCTCAGAGGACAGTGTAAGCACCTGTGCCCAGCCCCGGGCCGGCCCCTCCGACGGGTACTGCTGACCCACCTGGAACTGCTGCCACTCCTTCCTGGGCGTGGAAGGGGTGAGGAAGCTCACAGAACTCAGGGTTGCTGCCCCAGAAGTTAATAATCACGAAATAAAATGACTCCATCTGCCTTCCATGGCCAGAGGACTCTCACTTTTCCCCACCTCTGTGCCCGTCCTGTCCCTGATACTGGGGGTGAGCCCTCACTCGGATGGGATGTGTGGCAGTTTTAAAACATGGCTTCAGAGGCTTTGACAATCTTTCCACAGAAGGTTTTGCCCCCTTGACCGTGAAGGAGCCTGTGGCAGCTCTGACCAAGAGTAGAGGGTAGAAATGGCCTCCACAGCTGGGTATAAAAGGCTTTACTCACCACAGCATTCACTCTCAGGGCTCGCGGCATCCAGGTCACAGCTGACCACCTACAGGTCACCATGCGTGGAGGAAGTCCAAGCCACACAAAGAGGCTCCATGTAGGCACTCTGGCGGGATCCTCTCTGAGCCCAACTCCCATGCATCCCAGCACCAGCCCAGGCACCAGATGTGTTTGAAGACGTCTCCAGGTGATTCCAGCTTCAGTGACTCAAGTGCCCCACTGGCATTCTAGTCCTCCCAATGAAGACCTCAGATTGGAGCAGGGACAAGCTGTTCGTAGTGTGCCGCATTTACATTTCTAGCCCACGGGACCCATAAGCATAATCAAATGCTTCCTGTTCTACGACACCAGGCTGTGGGGTGGTTCGTTACACAGCACTAGGTAACCGGAGTGTCACTGAAGCTGCTTCTCTCTTCCCAGCCCTGGTAGAGAACCCAGGGACGTCTGCGTGTGCGGTGTGAGGAGGGGGAGAAAGGGGGTGAAGGCCTCTCAGGAGCTTCCCATGTGTTGGAGGGACGTGCCGCCCCAACCGGCTGCTCCCGGCTGCACGGGAACAAGTGGAACCCGTGTTTAAGGAGTGGGTCACGCACCCTGAGAGGGGGCTCCCCCCGGCCCCATGTGCTGAGAGCTGCACTCTAAGGGGCAAAATTCACCGAGAATGCGATGCGATTTGTGTCCCCTGCCATTTAAAAGCTCCACCCTGGCACGGGCGGCAAAGGGCCTGAGGTCTTCCGAAAGCTCTTCGAGAGGCTGTCCTGACTGCTCAGCGGAAGACGCACAGCCCTCCCCAGGTGCTGGGGCTGACGAATCGAGGGAAACGGGGACAATAGGCACTTGAGAAAGGCAGGAAAACACCACAGCAGGCGCCCCTGGCAGCACATGAAACAAACGTACTCATGAGTCATGACACCAAGGCAGAGAACCCTCGAAATGCCCTCCCCCTCGCCCCCTGGTCTGTCCACGGTCCTGTCTCCCGGCACCTGCCTGCTTGGAGCCTAACCCTAGGGGGCGCTGAGGACACAAGGAAGCCAAACACCAGACACTCCCTTGGGAGTTAAAGAGCGAATTGCGAATTGCAAGGGCTGAGCTTCCCTGGCCAACAATGACTTCACATGCTTGGGAATGAACTACTGACCAGATGCACAAAGGGACGGTCCATGTGCAAAAACAAGCACAAAGGCAACGATGCGAGTCTGAACCCAGAAAGTCTTCCGCATAGAAATCGACCCTGGGAAAGGCAGCTCCCGAGCCCCGGCTCCCCGAAGCCCACTAACACGAGGACCACACCTGCCTGGTGGGGGGTGGGGGGTGCTTTGGACGTAGCCCGAAGACCGCGTGTCCTCAGCAGATAACGTCCAGGAAGGTAACACCTCTGGGCTCATGCACTTGGAAGCCCAACTCAAATGTGATCACTGTCCGGAAAACGAGCTTTTTTTTTGCCCTGGCAAATGTCCTTTCTATCTGTTTTAAATTTAAAAGGAGTAAGTGTCCTAGAATGTTTAGAAAACATAACTCCATATCCCCTTCCGTGGGTCATTACTTCAGCAAACCTGAAGCAGTTTGATTCCACATCTCACGTTGGCAGCTGGTAGCTGCAGAAGAAGAAACTGAGGCAGCTACTGGGAGAGAAGTCGGTGAGAGTCCAGCTGCTCACATCCAAAGACTGGACTTCCAGCAGTGAGTTCCTTGGGGCGGGACTGTGTCCTGCCCATTTCACCAACAGCATCATGGTGCCTGGCACCAAGTGGGGATTTCAATAGGATTTGAGGAATAAACGAATGAATGCAGACGTGCGCACATGCATACATAGATGCATGTGTAGATGAGACGCCCCTTGATAACACCTTCTCTTCTTCAAGGACCTGAATTTCAAGCCCAGTCCTGCATCTCTAAATACTCTCTGGTCATAGCTCATTGGGTGGCCTGGCATTACTTGAAAATTAAATCTCCCTGGCTGGTGGCTCAGTGGATGAGGCGCCGGCCTGCAAACCGAAAGGTCGCAGGTTCGATTCCCCAGCCAGGGCACATGACCAGGTTGCCAACCAGGTCTCCAGCCAGGTCTGTAGCTGGAGGCAGGTGAAAGGCAGCCATACATTGAAGTCTCTCTCCCTCTCTGCCTCTCTCCCTTCCCCTCTTTCTGAGAATAATGAAATAAAAATCTTAAAAAGAAAAAAGAAATTAAATCTAAGTTCATCAATATCTCCTCACCGAACAGTTATGCACATGGCCCTCAACAATGCCACTATTTTCTGTTGAAGGCGCCACCCAGTAAACAAATCTCAGAACCCCCCTTGCCTCCTACCTCCCCTCAATTTTCACATCTCGTCAGATACCCAGGGCTCTTGATTATTTTTTCAGCGTCCCCTGTTGTGCCTCTTCCTTTCCGCGGGCCTGGCACCACCCCATCTCGGGCACTAACAGCTCACGTGCGCGTTACTGCTCCGGCACCAAGCCCTGAGCTGGACCTCAACTCCGGCGTCTCCCACTGCTGTTCTTCACTCCTGGAGAAACGGCCAAGCATCCTAGCCAGTCAGTCGGTGTTCTTAACATTCCTACGCCAACCACCCTTTCTGGTCAACCTATTCGTCCTTATCCCGTCCTTGCACGTTTGTGAATTCCACCAGTCTCACCTGTAAAAGGCGCAACACCCCCTCCCTGTCTCTGGAGAAGAAGCCCATGCTTCAAAGCTCAGCTCAATCCCTGCCTCCCCGCAGAGACTTCGGGGACCCCTGCCCCAGAAGGGACTGCTCCTATAAGGAACCCAGCCCCCAACCTTCCCCCTATGATGGCAATGGTGCTGTCACCCTCCACCTCACCACTGAGCCTCTGGTCATCTGTGTTCACTATGCTGGTCCCTGCTGGGCAATCCTGGCTTACGTCTTCTCTGCCCTCAGACACTGGCACCCACCACAGTCATTGGCTTCTTTTGTGATTATTATCCCAATTCTCACATTCCTCAGGACGTGCTCTTTATAGATCCCTTAGCACCCATTAAAGTAACCTGTCTTCTCCAATTAATTAGAAGTCTCTCGAGTACAGTGGCTCTGTCTCACCTTTCTATCAGCAGCACCTGGCACCTAAGCAAATACCATGGTGAACTAACAATCCCAGCTACCATTTCCCACACCCTACACACAAGCCGCAGGAGAACACGCACCGCCCGTGGGAGTCAGCTCTCCATGTTGCAGACACAGAGCAGAGGCTGTAAGAGCTGAAATGTCCCTCCCGCCGTGGACATGGGATTCAAGTCCAGGCCGTTGACGTTCATGACCCCTATGTATTCCTCTGCAGCCCCTCCTTGTTTCCTCTGTCCCCTTGCTCACCTCGTGCCCAAAGAACCCCAAACAGAGGCAGAGGAACCCGTATATGCGGACTACAGAGGCACCTGCCAACGTGATGTGACCTGAGGCACAAGGCAACTCAGAGGTTAAGAGTCACGGTCCTACGACGTGTGCACTTGAACTGAGAAAAGGATCACCATCAGAGGGTGACTCTGTTGGTTAGCTCACACATAGGCAGGATTTACTTGATGTCATTAACATTCACTGTCATCCCATGATAAGAAAGACAACGACAGGGATAGGTTGGCACCTCTTTAAACTTGACCCGATGGTTAAACTCATACCCAGACAGTTGTATGTGGATATCAACTTATTAATCTATATACATTTCTACGTCCAATTAGACTATCAGCTTCTTTGTGACCACATAAATCTTTAGAAAAGATAGCTGATTTCCGTTATAGCTGGTTTAGTCACATAAACCTATTATCAAAGAGTTCATGAGAAACGAAGGCCAGAACTACAACAAAAAAAAAATACGAAAATAAATGTGAAGAAAAGTTCTCATTTCAATAGCCACTTTTGACATCTTTTTTTTTTTTTTTTTTTAACAAATGCCTTGTATAAAACAGCTGAATGGTTTCTTAACCAATGGTGAAAAGAAAAAAGAAAGTAGCTAATGATTTAGTACTTGCATACATTCTTGCCCTCTTAACATTCTAAAATATACTTAAGAAAAATGTGTTTCATTTCCCTGGATTAGCTGACCAGATAAGAGATTGAGTAATGTGTCTAAATACACACAAAAAATCCTATCTGTTTCCACCAGCTTTTACACATATTGTATTGTTGCTGTTGCCAAGACTTCTGTAAAGTTTCTGACTTGTTTAACCAGAAGTGACAGAAGCCATGCCTTTTTAATTTTTTTAAAGATTTTATTTATTATTTTTAGAGAGAGGGGAAAGGAGAGAGGCATATAGGGAGAGAGACATCCATGTATAGGTTGCCTTTCACCTGCCTCCAGCTATGGACCTGGCTGGAGACCTGGCTTGCAACCTGGTTATGTGCCCTGGTTGGGAATCGAACCAGTGACCTTTGGGTTCTCAGGCCGGCGCCTTCTCCGCTGTGCCACCAGCCAGGGCTAAGCAGCATTTTTAAATAAATTCTAAAAGTCTGAGGGGAATCCAGTGGATCTTTGTCCCGGCTCAGAGGGAGAACGAGGCTGAAAACGAGAGGGTCTTCGGAGGCATCTGCCTGAGCTTCGAGTCGGCACCCCAGGGATAGTCCCCACTGCTGGAGGAGGACATCTCCTCCCAGAAGGTCCTGCCCAGCACAGATGGACGGCCCACCTCCCCGTCATGCTCCCGCTGAGCAAGTCCATGACTCCCATATAACTGGCCCAAAACAGGAAAGCACCCTGGGCCAGCCATGGGGAATGTTTACACTGCTGGTAAAATGTAGATTTCTGAGAAAATTGTGCCACATACCAACCTTTAAGGTTACATAAACTGTGAAAAGGTGAGCAGACCTCTACGCCAGGGCAGAGGCCTCTACCTTCCCAGGTCACTGCCCAGACTTGTGCCTTAGCTACTTTCAGACACACACTGCAGACCAGATGACTGGCCATCAGCAGTGCGCCTGGCACCCTGCTGAGCCAAGTGCATGGAACATGAGCACAGAGCTCCCAGGTGGGCTGCTCAGAGCCCCAGGTGTGCTTGGCAGAGTCCCAGGTGTGCTGGGCAGAGCCCCAGGTGTGCCAGGCAGAGCCCCAGGTATGTTGCTTGGAGTTCCTAGGTGTGCTGGGCTGTCCAGAGACTTGTGGACTTACACCTTGATGCTGTTGTGTGATTAAACCAATAGTCTTGGTAGAGGGGAAACAGTACATTTTCATCATGGAAAATTTCAAACAGACAAGAGCAGAGAAAATGTGATAGTGAGCCTCCTTTACTCGTGACCCAGTTTCGACAATTATCCCCATATTTTGCTGATCTTCCTTCGTTTTTCACACCTCCCTCTCATGTGCGTGATTGTGCACACACTTTTTTCTGAACCATTCTAAAGCACATCTCAGACATCATGTCACTTTGCTATAAATACTTCCACCGTCATCTCTGATGGCCCTGTTTCTTCATGTGACTCTCATAACGGTATCACACTTTGCAGAGTGAACAAGGACTCCCTGTTACCAGTTAGTTAGCATCTGCTTGCTATTCAGATTTCCCCAGTTGTCTCAGATGTCATTTTCCAGCGATGTGTTGGAATCAGGATACAAAGCACCCACGTTGCTATGGCTGCTGTGCCTTAGCAACTCTTGCTCTTCTTTGCTCCGACTTCTCTCAGTCCCGCGGCTAAACCAGAGGTCGAAGCAGTGTAGAGTGTTCATGGATCCTTTATCCTGTTCAAAGATGAACTCAACCCGGGGGCCCCTCGAGGCGTCTGGGAAATTCCCCGATGTGAACAAAATTGGAGATCTTTGTCCTTCTGTCCCTTCACCTTTCACACCCTGTCCGTTTTCCTACAACATATATCCGTCCATTTCTTTCAGCCTCTCAACTGCACCTCCTGGCGCCCTGTAAATGTCTTCCGATTGCCTCCTTCGGGCAACACCTCTTCATCGTGGCTTCACACGCCAACTTCCAAAAGAGACGGGTGACCCCTCAGCCATCAGCTCTGGTCAAGTTGGTGGGCTGGGCAGGAAGCATGTTCCACACGTTCATACCGGGACCTAAGCTCCTGGCACCCCTGTGCATCACCTGACAGGACAGCAGGAGGCCACAGATCTCTTGCATGTTGACTGGGGTGTGGCCCTAGGCAGGGTCTCTGTCCTCACCTAACAGAACGGTGCCTCTGATCCCCACCAGCAAGGCTGTCCCCAACCTGTGCCGCCGGTCACACAGCAGAGGGAGGTACCCCCTCCGTGGAGCTCAGTGTTCAAAGTGAGGAGGGCAGCTCAGGCCATTCTTTGAAGCCACAGATGGGGCTCTCTTGTGACTTAGCAAACCACAGCAAAGACATTTCCCTGAGGAAAAGCCATGGCCTTCCAGAGAGGCCTGAAGTGGCCGTCAAGGGGCTGCGGTGTCAAATGGCAAAGAATCTGGGATAGGATCTATGGGGTGCGATTATTAAAATAATCCCAGGGTGTGTTTTTCATTTGTTCATTTGTTCTTCTTTAGAAGGAGCATCTTACCACATTTCCATCTGGTCTCTTCCCTCCGCAAGCACCTGCAGCCCGTGGCCTATCCCGAATGTCCTCTAACCGCTGCGTCCGTCCTGCCATGCACACCACCCTTGCGCTGACCAGCCAGCCTGGCCCTGAAGACGCAATCACAAGAGCTGTTCAGTTCTTTGCTAATTAACTCATGCAGGTCTATGTGTATTTCCGAGCGTGTCCATTAAAAATGAACTCATTTCAAAATCAGCCAGTCCAGAAAGAACAGACTAGATGGTACCACTCATGTGAAGTACGTAAAGTAGTCAAAATTGTAGCAACAGCAAGTAGAATGGTGGTCATGGTTAAGAATTCACGGTTAAGGGGTATGGAGTTTCAGATCTGCAAGAGAAGAAAGTTCCAGAAATCCGTTGCACAATGTGAAAATACACTACCTAACTGTGCACTTAAAAATGGTTTAGACAGCACATGTAATGGCACATATTTTTTTTACCACAAATAGATACATAAATAGGTTAACAGATAAATAAAAACAGTTCAAGCAAGCTCATTTGATTTGGCCCCAATCCAAAAATAAATACCTTTTGCAGTTTTGCAGTTCTTGTTTCTCCGCTACTCTACCTTTTTTCTTTTCTTTCTCTTTTTCTGGGTTTTGTTTTGTTTTTGTTTTTTGGGTTTGTTTTTTGTTTGTTTTTTTTTGTAAATAGGGAAACAATATTTGTTCTTTAACTTCTGTCTGTCACATCAGTTGACAATTCTTGGTGTCGTTGGGATTTTTAAGTCTGTGCTTCACTGGAACACAGAGAAGTATCCTTTGGGAATCCAAACAACTTTCTTGTATGCAGTATTAATTATTCTTTTCCAGAGATTTTCATTTTACTAATTAAGAGAGCAGAGAGTTGAATTTTTAGCACATATTGACTTCTATCTCTACAAGAAAATCCAGCTTTGGAAACTTCAGGGGTTTCTTACAGCCAGAGGGGCCTGAGATGGAAATGTCCAAACGCTCCAATGGCTTCCTCATTGTTGACCAAGTGCCCCCAAAATGCCAGATTCTTCATTAATCTATAAACATGTTCAAATGGCTGCTCCGTGGGCCTATCGGGGGCGAGACTAAAAATGCCCACATGGCAGTAGGATGGGGCCAGAGGGGAAGGACCCTCTACCTCCTATTGAAGATTCTTCTGGAATCAACAGACATAAGGCAGAGAACATGCTTTGAACTGGTGGGTCTTTTGGACAATGGGAAGCAGCCCAGGGGCTGCCAAGGGGGCCAGAAACATCCCTGGGCTGAGACTGACCCCCCCCCCCACAGGTCAGGAGGAGACACTGGAGGCTCCTCAACTTTCACTGCCCAGCAAAATCACCCAGAGAGCTATGAAATGTCATTTCCCTTCATGTCCAGATTGAGCCCAGGAAGTCATTTATTTTGATGTTTTTTAAAAGTTTCCAATGAGAAAATCTTGGAAAGTAGTTGACCTATGTTTACTGTCACCACATTTTCCAAATAAAATCCCAGACACATGGTGAGATAAGCCTCTGCGCACTGAACCACACTATTGAAAAATACAGCGTGTTGCTTTTTTCCCTGCTTCCTAGGTTCATTGTAGAGACTAAGAGGACATCAAAGAAGACACAAAACACCCGCAGCCCCGCAGCCCAGCAACAACCTCTTTAACTTTCTGACCCACACTTCTTTCAGCTTCCATCTCTAAAAGAAGATCATTTTTAGTGAGTAGCACACCGCATGTATAATTTTGCATCTTGAGCTTTTCACATCAAGTTATGTCACAAGCATTTTCTCACGTCACTGAAGAGTCCATGTATACCTTACTTTTAATGTCTGTTTTATAGTCTATCTTGGCAAGCACCATCATTATTTTTACCCACTATAGATATCATTGAAAGTTTACGTTGCCATCGTTTTTGTTAATATTAAAAATACTGTGATAAACATTCTTATACATACGTGTTTGTTCACATGTCTGAACATTTCCATTAGCGTATCCAAGGAACAGCAATGCTGCACCACGGGGTACAATCTTTTCAAATTTCTCCATAAACATCACAACATTTTTTATGGAAACACTTACTAACTTATACTTAACACCTGTTCCTAACGGTACCCGTGAGAAAATATTTCAAATCAGTGCTGTTCCCAGTCATCTGGAAAGTTGTAAACACGTATTTATCAAGCACTTGCTCTGCACCAGAGTAACCCTTTACTAAGTGTTTTACACGTACTGTCACTTAGCCTTTACTCAGTGCCGTGGGAAAAGACAGATGCCGTTACCGCTCCCACTCCACACAGGCAGACAGCTAGGGCGACTTCCCGAATTTTAAGCCACTCCGCTGTGAAGCTACAAGTCAGCGGTGCAGCGGACTCACCATGAAGCGCGTTTTTCTTGCCTCCAACGACCATGCCACCCAGAGGCTTCCCCTGGGGGCCCAGCTGGGAGCCCTAACAGGATCCGTAACCCTGGTGGGGAAGAGTGTGCAGCACAGGCGGCAGAGGCCAACGCCAGGGAGCTGTGAGTGGTGGCTCCGCTCCACCTTCCACCGTCGGTTTCAGCTCACCCTCCACGGAGGGAAAATCTCCCTGAGCAGCAGGCAGACGTTACCCCTCCTCCTTTCCTACCTTCCCAAGAGCGACTAACAACCACAAGCCACGGGAAGCCAAGTCCCCAGAATCCACCTTGTTAACAGTTCAAATCCACCACTGACCCACCCGATCTTCCCCTTTGCCCATGGCTGGACCCTGGGAGAAATCACTCTGAACAGTGAGAAAGGAGAACCGCCCCAGGGGCTGGACAGGGGTTCAACCCACAGCACGTGGCAAATGCCCTGGGTCTTGAGCACCTTTCTGAAGTAGATCCCTCACCAGCCTGACAGAGAACACACCCAGATGATGCACATGTTGGAGCAGACTCGCTCTCTTCCATGGTCTCGGGACTTTTTCCACAAGCAGCTTGCTGTTTAGTTAGCTTAAGAGGAAATCAAGTTCTGACGATGATCATCACAATCAAGGATGTCAAATATAAAAGCGATAATGGAAGCATGTATTCTGGGGTTTCAAATACGAAGTCCACAGTCTCTAAGAGACCCTTGTGTGGAATTCAGCAGCCTGGGAGTCCCGAAAATTGGGTACACATTTTTGTGAATAAATCTTCATTTATTCACACATACATACTTGGGGCACTCTCATAAGATTCTCAAAGGGATGTTTTCCCCCAAATTACTGAGAACCATTGATTTTCGACAGTCAAAAGTTTTCAAACATGAACACGTGAGGATCAAACAACTTGACAATATGCAATGCAAAAGTTGTGATAAATAGTTGTATTCACATTAGTACTTTCTGTTTGGAGAAGTACCATTATCAAGACACAATATCCTAGCTAAGTATTTAGTTTGGCTAACCATAAGCAAAGCATAATAAATTAATTTCCAGTTGTTATTCCTTCCTAGTGATCAGATTATCGTTTCCATCTTTAATCAAGTCTGGCTCTCTCTCTCTCATGCACACACACACACACACACACACACAGCCTGTGCAAAACACCACTTTCAACATGGATGCTTTGAACTACAATTTTTTGGATAAAGAGCTCAAGACTCAGAGAGTTAAGTAACTTATTAGGCCCCTTGGCTAGTAAATGCAAGAGCCAAGATTTTCAACACAGACCTAGTGGATCCTCAAGCCTGTGGGTTTTCCAACAGCGCTAACTCCTCTCTTTTGAAATTTATAGTCTACTTTACAAAATCAGGATTTTTAGTTCAAGTTTTCCTTTAATGGTGGGTGGTTAAACTAGACTAGTTTATACCAGCAATTATATTGACCAACTGTATTCATGAAAGGTTTAAAAATATAGGTAGTTCTGATGTGGTAAAAGTCATCCTGACGTGTTTTCTCTAACGCTGTCCCCAAATGAGGGCTCAATGGCTGCTGTGACTTCGTTCAGAACGTCCCAAGGCCCCTCTCCTTGGAGCCAAGTGAAGCAGCCTCAGTGACCATGAGGACATCCTGGGTCCACAGTGGCGGGCTCTGCTCTGCAGCAGCTTCACCGGGGACTCGGGGAATGGAGCGAGCACCTGTCACCTCTCTCAGGGAACGGGAATCCTGCCACCAACTTCTCACCTGGCTATGAGGAAATGAGGGCCATGACTCCTCAGTGGCAAATGACATTGAAGGAAACCATAGGGCTGCAGATGTGTGTCATAATGTGACGGTTCCCTAGAAGAAAATGACTTGGGAAGGGAAGGAGACATGATTTACAGCTTTAAAACAGACAGTGTTCAAAATGAGAACCCGGCATGTTAGTGGCCGCCTCCACGCTCCTGGTGCGCATGGGCCAGCTACGGTGGGCATCCTCAGGCCTGGGCAAGGCCTCGAGGGTGACCCCTCATGATTCCTGAACGACAAGTCACCGTCAGAATTTCCAAGTCACTGGGAAGCATTCCATCCCCAGAGGCAGCAATTTCCTGATCTAGCAAAAGGAAGAAAGGACACGGGGAAGCTTGGCTCAGAGGCCCTCACAGCCTGTCTGCGCACGCCTGTCCTGATGGAGATGCTGGAGACCACGGTTCACTCCACCTTCGCCAACCCATTTCCAGCACCGCTTCCAAAAAGCCATCTGTGTGTTGGCTGGCAGATCCACCTCTAACCCACTGCATTCTAACACACTCGGGTCAAATATCAGCGTGTGTCCTTATAATGGAGTCACCACATCACAGACTGCCAAGGGGGCCCAGCCACCTCTCGTCTCCTTTTACTGCGTCACCGTGTGGGGACAGCCCCACGGGAGTCCAGGCGATGCTGGCTACCCTTAGCGTGCCCCCTCCTTAGTAAACTAGCTTCTCATGCAAATGGGACTGCGGGCATTTGCTTGCCAGTTGATCTACCCTGGACACATGTCATTCCTGAACCTTCTCCCAAAGGCTAACCCGTGTTCTCAATGGAGAAATACTGCCCCCTAGGGAGCACTTTGGAAACTTGTGGGTTTGGTTTTTTCAATAAGTATGGAGATGGGGTGTTGTGGCGGTGAGTGAGTGGAGGCCAGGAACAGGGGACAATTTTGTTCAACTTTTCACTCTCCCACCAGTGATGCACATGAAAAACTTGCTTGCAGTTTTCTGTGTCTGGAACCCAACTCCATTTTTTTTAAAGATTTTACTCATTATTTTCAGAGAGAAGAGCAGGGAGGGAGGAAGAAAGGGAGAGACACACCCATGTGTGGTTGCCTTTCACCTGCCTCCAGCTGCAGACCTGACTGGAGACCTGGCTTGCAACCTGGTCATGTGCCCTGGCTGGGGATCGAACCTAACTCCATGTTTACATATAATAGAAAGTACTTTGCACTGTTTCAGAAGACACCGAATTTTCCAAGAATGCAACCATCATGTAAGTCAAGGAGAAAACGGTACCTTGTGTTTTCGAAGTGTTACCAAGGGTTGTTCATTGTTTCAGAAATTTAGGGCATCAACAGCAACCCAGCTCACAGCCTGGAGTCGCTAGCCCAGCGCTCCCGGGTCACTGTGGCGTGGTGGCCACATGCAGATGGTACTGACGTTGGCCTCACCCTGTCCTTCCATGGGCTTGTCCCTAAGCACCTGCACCTTGATAAAAGGCTGCATTATTTCATTATACATTATTCTCTTTTCACTTTTCCTACACTGCACTGAATTCTTAATTAATCTGTGTAGGTGAGTGACATACCTATGAATACAGTAAAAATAAAATATTTTTATTTAAAAAAGTCTTTGGTCTGAATGAGATTTTTAAAACACTGGTGTAAACCACGAAAACTCTTTTAGGTTGAGTATTAACTAATTAAATGGTCTTGAAGGACTTGAGGTGGAATGTGAAATCTGCCATTTCTATTTAACGGTGCCCTGTAAGGAGCAATGTTATTGGAAGTTTCTGATGCTCAACCACAGGTACCCATAAGAATTTGGGAGCTCTGTAAAAATGACCAAGATCCGAACCCCTACCCTGACCAATAAAATCAAAATCTAAGTATCAGATGCATGTTCTTGAACCTGAAGACAGTCCCTTAGAGGAGTGATTCTCCATTCTGAGCACATGTTAGGAGGCACCCCAAAATGCACATTATGTTTTCTTTTTTTAAGATTCTATTTATTATTTCCAGAGATAGAGATAGAGGGAGGGAGAAAGGCAGAGGGAGAGAGACATCGATATATGGTGGCCTTTCACCTGCCTCCAGCTGTGAACCTGGCTGGAGACCTGGCCTGCAACCTGGTTGGGAAATTGAACCAGTGACCTTTGGGTTTACAGGCTGGTGCCTATACATTATGTTAACATTCCTCAGGTGATCCTAACTTATGACCAGTGTGGAGGACCCCTAACCTAACTAGGGGTTCTGGGAAGGTGAAGTGTTGGGCATTGAAGGCTACGCACTCTGGAACTAACACCTTGGGCTTTGCACCTCTCTGTGCCTCAGTTTCTCTCCTGTCAAATGAAGGTCACAGTAGCAACTGCCTCGTGGGGGATTGGAAATAAACAAGTTAATACATGGAAAGCCCTAGGCAGCACCAGCTGCCCTTCTGTATTCCGCTGTCACCCAGCGGGGGTTAGATAAATATTGGGAAAAAATATTCAGTACAACCCCATTCCTCAGAGGCATCAGTTGTCACATCGTATTCACATCTGTTTCTGAAACAATAGAACATTCTGATTTAACGTTGCTTTAAGGCAAACAGCCATCCTTCACATTTCTGCTTATTTTAATCCCACTCTGGATTTAGTCAGAATAAGACCTTGTTAAGTCACATCCCCTGCTCTACTTTACTAGGCTGTGCATCACCCCACCACCCTCAAGGCCAAGGCTGGAGACTCGTGTCAGCCCCACAAAGAGCCTGGAGGAAGAAAGTAACCCTCTGTCCCTTTAAAGTAAGCATGAACAGCCTCGAGCATATTTGTCAGTTCTCAGTACTTTTGAGAGCCTGTTTCGATGTCTGTGAAGCATGAGGGAAAAAACAACGGAGAGGTTAAAACCTAGGAGGCCGCAGGAGTCCCGGCGCGGGGACTCCGGGGTGACTTGGAAAGGAGCACATTTCTGCTCCGCTCAGATGGCTGGCCACACAAAGGAAATTCGTTTCCGCAGCTGTCCGGCTAGCTCCACGCATGCACAGACGCTTTAGTAGGATTTTCCTGGCACCCAGCAATTCATTCCCCAGATCTGAGAACATCATCTAAATTCTGGTTGACGCGGAGGCCACACTGAACCGAGAGGGAAGGCAGCCGGTGCTCCTCACGTGTTGAATCCCCATATCATTGGAACCATAACGTGCCTCCTCTTCACCTTTTCTGTTTCAGCTCACCACAGTAAACACAACTTGGTGTGTGCACACAGTTTTATAGGCTGAGTGACCTGCACATTCTACGAAGTAAGGAGGGTCATGCAGCCTGTGGTGCCAAGGACGTGGCTCACCCGGTCCTCCCGCAGCCCCCCCACCCCCCCCACCCCCATTCTGGGGATGGCCTCATTGCTATTTTTCTACGGAGTTGACTTTTCCCTTATAATGTGACTTCATGCCTTCTAGAATAGGACTTAGCAACTTTTCCTATCAAGCTCAAGAGTAAATATTTTAGGCTTATGGGCTCTCTTTGTCTCTGTCTTTCCTTTCCTTTTCCTTTCATTTAAAAATGAGTTCTAGCTCCAGAGAGGTACAAAAGCAGACTGCCAGCTAGATTTGGCTTGTGGCCTGTAGTTGGCCCGCCCGGCTCTTAGTGGATTGAAACTAGTGCCCAGGACTGAGTGTGTGCTAAGGTCTGTATTTCTGGGCTGAGCAGAGCATGGAACTAGGTGGAGGAGAAGAAGGTGGAATAAGAGGACAACTAGCAGGGCAGGGACAAAATTGGGACCCTCAGTCCAGAGGGGGAGATCCACCTACATCTTACCCTGCATTGGTCAGCGGCTTCATTTTGATTAGGACTTAGAGAAGGGAGAGAGGAGTACGCTGGGGAGAATTTTCCATGTATACCCAGCAGCCTTGGAAGACAGAGGTTAGGTCCCTTTTCGGAGAAAAGGGCAGGCATGCCGCCCACTGTGAGAGCTTTGGGTTCTCTGAACTCAGGGTCCTCTCCACAAGCCAGTGTGTGTACAGTGTCACTGGCCTTCCCGGCAGTGCCCTGTGAGGATGGGACTCAGAACTAGTGCAAAAAATGCTGACAATCTGGCTAGTGCTGTCACCCAGAGTAGTCCAGTCCTATACCTGACCCAGGAGGCTTGTGACTTTCTGGGCCTGGACTTTGAACAAAGGATCCCGCAGAAGAAGGAACCATGAGCAAGGAGGCTATTCCCAAAGCATGCTGTGACATCTTCCGATAGTCTGTACTGATGAAAGCAATTTTATGCACTTCTCAGGTTGTCCTCTTGAAAAGACCCAGAGGACTGTGAGACATTTGAGAGCAGTGATGGTTTTGTTTATTTTGGTGTCTGATTCGGAACCTAGAACGATGCCCAGCACATTACGGATAGTTGGGAAATGTGGAAGAAAGGGAGGGAGGGAGGGAGGGAGAGGGGAGGAGGGACAGTAAGAAGTCCCTCTAGGCCTCACCTGCATCAACACCGTCATAGGATATTCTGTGACTACTCAATTTTTCCAAACACAGAAATCAGGCGTCTCTAGTTCCACCTCTTAAAGGAGGAACTTATCCATGACTTTCCTTACCCTCAGCTTGAGGAGAAAATCCAGGAAGGAACTAGATGGAAGGGCTTGGGGGAGGAGGGGAGATACACAGGGTTTGCAGAGTTTCCAAACGTGTGTGCACTGCATGATCTGGGAATGCATATGACACAAGGGGTCCAGCTGCACTGTTTAACACGGGCTGTGTCATTATTGAAGTGGCTGATGCAGGCTCTCTGTGCGCAGTCGCCGTAAAGGAGTTATTCTGAGTTGCCACAGCCGTAAGATATGTATGTCTCGCTAAACATAAATGAGTAAACAGGGCCACAAATGAAGTCAGTCATGAGGATGCTAGTGGCAAAGCCTGCTTGGAAGCAAAGACAGATGCCTGGAAAATGCCTTGAGGGGAGAGGCACGCTGAGGGGGCACAGGGCTTGAAGTGGGACAATCATTATTATCGTCGATTAAGTTATTTTTCCAAGTAATTGTCGGTGACCTGTCCCAGCTCTGAGGAGGGTCTCTGATGTCACTGCCCCACACAGGTGAATGAGGGGAAACAGGGACACAGGAGGGACATGACACTTCATAGTAACCACAGTCACCAAATACAAGTATCACATTCCCCCTCCCCACGTTCGAGACATTTAGAGCAGAACATGGTGTGGGGCTCCACTTTCAGGGCATGTGGGAAGATCCCTGTGTGGCACATGGCTGTCTGCCTGGTCACTAGGGCCAGGCTCCCTAGCCTGGCACCTTCCCTGTTAGCAAGAGGGACAAGGGCAATGACCCATCTGCTCCCATAGGTCGCTCCAGCCTTGACTTTGGAGTTGGTCTGTCACCTACAGTATTTTCCACCAATTCACAGTGCAGTGCTGGACACACTCCGTCAGAATTTCCTGGGAAGCTCTTCTAATTTTAAAAGTTAAAAATCAGAGATTCTGCTGTAGGCATGGAACTCAGGAATATATATTCTCTTATTAAACAATCAAGTTTTAAAGTCACTGGTATAGGCATTCAAATGAGTGGAACTGAATTAGATTGTCTTGGTGTTCTTGTTTATTATCATGTTATCTATTGCTGTGTTGGAGCGACTCATTTATCACGGGAAGGCTATACTCCCCTGGGCCTATCAATGTCACTCCAAACACTGACCAAAGGAATAAATGAATGAACGAATGAATGAATGAATGGATATATGGGGATGCATCCCGAGTCACAGGATTAGGAGGAGGGATATGTTTTCATGGTCTTCCCATGACCGCCCACATGTTACTTCCTTACCTCCACCCAGCCCGGGTCACCCCCCACTAGAGGCAGCCGCTGCCAGGAAGCAGCCCCACCGTGGGGCGCGGGGGCCTGGACTCTCTGCTGAGGAAGCAGCAGGGCACGTGCTCCGTGTGGGGTGCAGCTGGGCAGCTCTGCTCCCAGTCACAGCGCACGGGACCAGCTGTCAGGCCCTGAGCAGAAAGCAGCTCACCTGGGCTGGGCACGGGGACAGCCCAGCAGCCCTGGCATGGCCTGGACCCAGACTTTCCACACTGGGAGCGGTAGGTTGACCTGAAAGGGGGGCAGGTCGTCAGTTTTGCAGCAGGGAGGGAGACAAGAGGGAACGAGGCACAGAAAAGCACCAGCAGGACGAGCTGGGCCTTCACAGGCCAGGGTCGGGGCCGGCGGGAACGCCGCTTCCTGGCTCG
The DNA here is from genome assembly GCA_004026585.1 of Noctilio leporinus. Taxonomy (NCBI): domain Eukaryota; kingdom Metazoa; phylum Chordata; class Mammalia; order Chiroptera; family Noctilionidae; genus Noctilio; species Noctilio leporinus. Next base: position 12,768 of record PVIW01007927.1, on the reverse strand, counting down.
GTCCTCTTTGCCTTTGAGCTGGGCGTGCTACTGAGGCCACCCTGCCCATTCAGTCTCCACGCTGACCGCCCCGGTGACGTCTGCTGGGCCCGTACAGCTCTGCACGTTACGCTGGTTTGGGGTGGGTTGGGTTGTTGCACTGCACTGTGAATTAGCGTGTAGAAGACAGTGTAGATGATAGACCAAAAGGGTTGGTTTTCAAGCCCGGATCAACTCTGTGTAGACTGGAGATGTTGTGAGAGGCCCCCCACCCCGGGGTTTGAAACCGCTTGTGAGGACTGGGGGCTTCCAAAACCAGGAGAGTGGGGGTCCCGATCATCTGCGCCAAGTTCCCCAGGAGAGTGCGGCCACAGCTCACATTTACGTTTGTATCCACGTATCGACACAACCAACTCTTCCACAAGCAAGAGCCGGAAGGCTTTCTGGATCCTGTGCGGTTGGTTGGAAACATCCAGGCAGAGGGTGGGTTTTGCATGAGAAAAGGAACGCTGTTTCCCAAAGAGTGGTGGCATTTCAAGATGGTGAAGGACACTATCTACAAAACTCAGAGCCAGAAACCAGCAGGTGGGCCAAGGGCTGGTGGACCAAGTGTGGCAGGCTCAGAAGGCACCAGAGGGCGGTTTTTCTTGCTGCTAGGATAGCAGGCGACCGTTTGTCGGACGAGCACACCCTTCTCCAGGGACCATTCCCCCAGCCCAGCTCCATGCACACGATTTCCATGGCAAATACGTCTTCCGTGACCCACCCCTGCCCGTGGCGCCCCCCGACCTGCAACATGGATGCTGGCACTCCAATCTGCTGAACAGAGCAGTGTGGCCTGGTGAGCAGGGAGGAGGAAGAGTGAGTCTGCGCAGCTTCTAAGTCTCTGGGTTCCAGTTCATCCCGAGACCCAGCCATTTCCTGGCCTTCCAGTTGGATGCCCACCTTCCTAAGTTAGGAAGTCGTTATCTGCAGCCAAGGGAGTTCCGTCTAGCCCAGTTCCTACAAGTCCACAGAGAGGGACGAGGAAAGAACCCAGTGTGGGCAGAAAGACTGGCCAGAAAGCACATTTGTCCCAGCAGCCCAGGCTGGAGAAGCCACTCTTCCCCGTGACAGCGAGGCTGGCTGAGTACGAGCAGCCCAGACGGCGATGGAGGGGATAAGCATGGGAGTGGAAACAGGGAGGACAGCTCCCCAGCACCGCAGTCCCCTAACCCTGACACCTCTGTGGGCGGCAGCCCCTCTACGGCGGTGATGGGTGGGATGGCCCCAGTACTGACCCGGGAGCTCCCAGGACGGGAAGCCACCACTACACATGTCAGAAAACCAAGGGTATTACTCCCTGAGACTCAGGGGATCCATGAATTAACCCAAAGAAGACACTTTACCCAGCCTTTCCAAAAAGGAAATGAAGCAATTCAGCTACCAGTTCGCCGGCAAGCCCTCCTTTCTCCAAGTCAGAAGCAGCTGCAACTCCACAGGCAGCACCGGCATTCGATCCCAGAGGCCCTGGACTGGTATCCAGCTCAGTCCTGGAGGGGCGTCACGATCAGAGAGCCAAAGTGTGTCCCAGTCTGGAGAAACTCCCAGCTCATTAGACCGCTATGTTGTCTAACTGTCTTCACAAATATTTGTAGACCCTTCCCTGTGATCTGGGCTGATGATAAGCTTTTGGGAAATGCATAGAGATGTCACAAACGTTCTTTGTACCAATGTTTCTTGAATGAAGATCACTGACATTAATTGTTGGAAGTAGGAGGGAGCCCCTTGAACAGTGATTTCCTCAGGGCCTTTTTTAAAGAAAAGTTTACGCAGAATCTAATCATTCCATGGCATGAAGTGCTACCATCCATCAGTAACTGCAGGACCTCCATAGAAAGCATGGGTGCCTAACAAAAAGAAATCCGTCTACAGCAGAAGCAAATAAGCTGGTTCTTTGGCCTCCCAGCAATCATTTCAAAATACAAACATTTTTAGTTTCTGCACCTGAGGGGTAGGGGGTAACCTGAATCAGTCAGGATAGGCCATACGCTATGCTGCATAACAAAAGACCTGGAAACCTTAAGGACTTAAACAAAGGGTCATTTCTTGTTTGTGTCAAGTGTCTGACACAGACCAGCAGGGGTGCCACTCCACCATCTCCAATTGCTCATGCAGGGACAGAGGGAAGAAAACAGATGGAAATTATCTCATGGTCTCTTAATGCTTCTACCTGGAAATAGCATGTAACAATTCCACTCTTGTCTCATCAGCCAAAGTAAGTTATGTGGCCACACCTCATTCTAAGTGGGCAGGGAAGTCAAACCCTACCGTGTGGCCAGAAGGGAGCGATCCAGAAACACTTGGTGAAAAGCACTAATGACAAGCACAGGATCGTCTTTGGAGATGATCTAAACACAAACCATCTGGGACTCATTGTAAATGAAAAGGGAGTTTAGAGAAGCGCCTAAACTAGTTGAGAGATTGCATAGAAAAGTTGAATCAAGCTTGATCTTCAGAAATGGGATAGAGTTATATGAGCTGTGAGGAAGGACTGAGTAGCAAACTGGGGACGACCTTGATGATGACTCAGAGGGCAACCTAAACACTGGTTCGCAGAAACAAATGAGGAAACAGGCTGGGAGTGTTCATGTTACCAGGACTCAGCCCCCTAAACATCTGGTGAGTAGACTTGGCATTCCTGGGGGACATAGTAGAATAAAGAACATAGTTTACTCTGACCCGCAGAATACTAGAAAAATATGTCATTATGCTTTATTACGCTTATTTAGGACATAATAAAAAGGAACATGACTTCCACCCCCACAAGGTCTGTCCTGAAAGTATCAAGCCAATGTCAATATAATTAAAACCGTTTGCACGGCCCATACTTTCAGGACAGACCTCCTATGTGGAAGTCTGAACATACGCGCTAACCTCCTTCCACTTCGGCACTGCTCTGATTGTCACAGTAACATGGTACCTGTTGTTCGGGCCCATAATAGCTAGAACATTTATCATGAGAGGTAAAAGGGGGAGCATCTTCTATGTTTCTCTTCAAATGCTCATCTCTTCTTATAAGTGTTGGACTGACCAGTTTGCAGTCTGACAATCCTAGGTGACCACTTGTACACACACTCCTAGAAATAAGTCTGCCACCTACACTGTGCCCTTACCAATACCCAGCATTCGTTCATCACATGAATTAGCTCTCAGCAGCAACTAGAAGAAAGGCAAAGAATGGCATTGATAGTTTTTCACTGTACCCTACTAATCACAAAGGAAGGCCACAAATAGGAAACATAACAGGAATCCCCAACTCTAGACAAGAACCTGTAGTCTGCTAACAGGGCTCTTATAAATAATTTTAAAATAGCATAGTGAAAGCGCTGGCTTGGGAAGATCCATCTGAAAGTAGTACGCATGGGGACTGGGGAAATGGGGCTACAGAGACTTCATAGAAAGAGAGTGTATTTATTTTATGTGGAGCACAAGAGAAGAAATCAGGGAGCCTTGTGCAGATAGATACATAGATACACAGATAACAGATTTCAAAATGAAGGCAAGTGAAAGCTGTCTCAAGGCTTTCACACCTGCACAAGATCACCTCAACCATGAGCGGATGTGGTGAAGGCAGGTGACAATGAAGACATTCCCACAGAAGCAGAGTGCGCCAGGGGTAAGGAGTCACTTGGCATGCAGGCCACTAAGGAACAATAATAGTGTTTACCCAGTTTACAAAATAAAAATATCTTCATTGGGTCTCAGTATAAATGTCCATAGAAACATATATATTATTCTAACTTGGGGTACTGACATCCTTGCTTAGAAAAAGTTAAGGCTAAACATTACTTAGCTATCAAGTGCTAATATCTGAGGCATCTTCGAGTAGCACCGTCAGACACTCACCCAGACAACCAGACCAGGGGCTGTGTCAGAAGTCAGGTGGACAGAATATAGGCTGAGAAGGTGGGCGCTGCTCATCACCTGTGACTGCTCATCTGATCATGACCAACAAAGCACTGGAAGACTCCTGGGGACACAACTGCACCCGGAAGCAGCTGCCAAGGGCCATGTCGGCCCTGCTCCATGCAGGAGGGGATGTGAAGACACAGACCTCAGAGCCTGGTGGGAGGGGAGACCCATCACTGAGCGCCCATCAGCAACCTGACACACAGCGCACATAGGCAGGTTGAACAAGCAATGAACCAACAAGCAAAGCAGGGACTGGTGGCCTGGAGAAGAGGAGGGAGGCCTCAGGGAGGAAGGTCGCTTCTGTGCAGGGCTTTGAGGGAAAACTCGATGTGCCTGTGGTCCAGTGTGGACTGTCTCACCGTGATTCACCCAATCCGGTGGAAGAGTTTTCAGTAACCATTGCAGGGAACAAGGGAAGAGCCAGGAAAATCTTTCTGTTGGGTGAAACAGCAAAAGAATTCTTATTTTGGAGAACTCACGGGCATCAAAACATGACACAGTGAGAATATTGGAATAGTATGATCGAATTATCTCATTTTTAGAGGCTGGCAGGTCCGGGGAGAGCACCTTTGACACTCCTTGATCCAGGCAACTCTTAGGTTGTTGGGACTTGCGTTGACCAAGTTTTCAAGCTGAGAACAGTCACTGCCTAAAGAACTTAGAAGCTCTTTACTAAAACTCAATAGTTCTAAAAATTAGACCCCTCTCCCCATCATGTGACCTTTGCTTTGCTTTTTCTTCTTCATCGGCCTGTATTAACACCAGGCATTGCAGCTGCATGACCTGCTCCGTCTTCTCCATCCTTGCCCCTTCAGAGATTCCCTGAAGGTTGGTTATCTCACTCACTGCCTTTGAACTTAAATAGGACTTCTCCTACACTTGCGGGTGAGACCTAACGCCCAACGTTAACTGTCTATAATTGGTTCCAACAAAGAATACTTCAGAGCTTAAAAAGTTTGGCCTCGGGACAGTCTAAAATCTTTTCTAGAAGGAAAAAGTCACCATAAACCAGACAGTGCATACTATTTCTGGGGTCAGCTTGTTGAAAACTTTTTAAGTCTTACTCTATGACATTTACAGAGCAATTTCAAGAATGCTTAATAAAACAGGCTTTGACATGTGTTTCTTCATCTGCAGTATCCATTTATACCTCATCAGGGCATAATTAGAGTTCATGCTAAAAACTTGGCCAAGGAGGTAAACTTCCCCTGCCCGCCCAGTCAGGCTGAGCTCTCTACCCCGGGAACACCCCGCAGGGAGTGAGCAGCAGGCTCCTCCAAAAGCGCTGACCCCTCCCTCGATAAAGCTGGATCCCAAATAAAATGGACTTTATACTAATTTTTTTACATGGCTAGATTCTAGGAAGGGAACTCTCCAAGGACAAAATTACTTCTTTCATGAAGATGTCTTTGAGCTGAAATCAGAGCCAGGAGGCACGAGCTTTAAACAAAGACATCGGGCAGGGGTGACAAGCACAGGGGTGACACCCTCTAGAGTAAACCCCGAGCCCGGCGCCTCTTCCGAGGTGGGAAGGGAGCTCGACCTCCCTGCATTAAGTCGGGCAACTGGGAGGCACTAGGGTGGCCAGGATCTGGACAGAAGCAAACGCCAATCTTCTCTGGAGGAGCAGCCCCACATGGACTTTCAAGACCCCTCAACGAAAGACTAATCAAGTTCGAGCTCACAACCAAAGATCGAATTCACATGGAAAAAATGATCCCCAGTATGACTTAATATATTTAGGGCCCCACCCAAAGACTTTAGACATTAAAATCATCAGACATAGATAAAGTCTGTTTATAGTAAGAGTTTGGAGGAATTAAATACAGAACTACTAAAATGACCAGAGAGAAATTTTAGATAATTTAGAAGTGACAGGTACCACTGTCATAAACAAGCAACTGCTGTCATCACAAAGATAACCAGGAAAGCCCGTGTCAAACAAGCCAACCAGGAGGAACTGTGAGGAGTTCTCACAGTCCCGCAGGGTGACGGAGCCTCAACAACATCTCGAGGGGTGAAGTCACGGCGGAAGCTCGCAAGCCCCTGGCCTGTGTTTAGAGCTGGAATTCAGGCGATCTGGGGGCAGGCTTTCGAAAGGGCTAACAAGTGAAAACTGTAGGACACTGTCAAGGGGCAGTCGGTCGCTTTCTGCTGGTGCAGCCACAAAGAATGGTGTTCCCAGAAAGTTGCCTGGTGGACCATACCATCCAGTCTCACCATCCAGCATCGTGGGTCCTGGTGAGCCAGGCAGTTCTCGGCAACTCGAAGGCGCCCCCTATTGGGGAAGGTTCCCATCCCACGTCTCTCTCCTGCACCCCTGCGGTACGTAACTCTTATAGGACTTGGGACCTTACCACCACGTTGCTCTATGCAGTCAGTACCTAGTATCTAACTTGGAGATGAATAAGGCTTCAAAGCATGTTTATGAGCAAAAGGAAAGAAGAGAGGGAAGGAGCAAGGCAAGGAGCAAAGGCTGCATATAACCTGTGTGACTCGCGTGTTGGGCTGTCAGACTTCCAGGGCTGGTCTTGCATTCAAAAGAGACTTGCACATTCTGTGAACATACAGACTACTAGAAACTCCAGGAGCTCTGTTCCTCACATGCAGTTAATATTTCTGACTGCCCGTCGACACCAGAGCCTGGAGCGCTGTTGAGCATTGGTTCCCCTTCCTTCATCTCCCCTGAGAGCTGGTTGGCTGGGTGGAGAGGGAAAAGGCAAGTAGGCTTGATTACTGCTTTGCCCTTCAGTCTCCTGTGACAAAGTCCTAGGAAATGATGGTGGATCTTGGCCCACAAATGGGGACACACAACTCCCTTCATGCCAGGAACCTAGCAGCAGGTTCCTACATGGTCTGAGGTCTCCATCTTCCAACTCTGGGAGAGGGAGAGCAATGGGAGGGTCATTTATCCAAAGGCACCTATAGAGAGTTTCTGTCCAACCTGTCAGTCCACAAATCACACGAACTACCTACTTGCCTCTAGCATTGCCCCTGGCGCCATCAAGGAACGGGGAGAAGCACAAGACCAGGCCTTGGCCCAGCAGCTCAAAGCCCATCTGGGAGGGTTAGTTGCTAAATTGTCAAGGTTCGGTCAGGAAAACAAAACCATGTTTCAGAGATAAGGAATTTAATTAGACTTCACATTAATGTGGGAGACACTAAAGAAGTCAAGACTTAGAAAGCAAATTGGAATGGCACCAACTGGAGCACTTGAAGCACCAGCCATGGTAGGGAAGTCAAAGCTCACGGGGAAATCCAAGAGGCCAAGGGCAGGCAGCCCCAGGTGAGACAACAAAGGGGCCCACTGACAGGTGTCTGGGAAGCTGTCCCGCTATGGCTTCCACCCTTGCAGGTCCACAGCTTGGTGGTGGGTTTGGAAATGCTATTGGTCAACAGGCCAGCAGCTGGGAAGATACACTGGACATGAACAGAGATCCAACACAGGATGGGAGCCACTGGGCAGCTCTGCATCCCTCTGTCACCAGACGTGGCCACAACACACTTCTGAGAATAACGGCCACCGTGTGACTCCTGCCTTCCAAATCTCACGCCAATCTCTTTTGGCCAATTCTAACTTGGGGAAGGGAATTCATGGAACTGTAGCTCCCAGCCTGACCAAGTTGGCATGGAACAACCTGGCATGGCTGGCAATGGAGGAGAACCTCTGAGTGAAGAGCATGGCTTGAAGAAGATGGAAGGCAGGTGGTGTCTATGGCAAGCTCCACAGAGAGGTGTTGCACTCACTGAGGCTCAGGGAGAGTGTGATTTTGAAGATGGAGAAAGGAATAAGCAAATATATCCTGTTAAAATGTGGCTGCTTCCTTTATGTTGGTGTTGGGCCAGGGTATACAGTTTTCACAGAGCTCTGACAGGAACTGGGGTGTGGCATGGGGACAGAAAGATGGATGAAGAGCCTTGTTCTAGGCTTGAAGCTGACCCTTGGAAGGACTGAACCAAGGTTCTGCTGCCCAGATCCACTGACTCATCCCAAGTGTCCCCAGTGGAGTAGCAGGTCTGTACAATGGCCTCAGCTTTCCACCCACTGTTTCTGTGTCTCCTTGGAGACCACTTGGCATGAGTATTCAAGAACAGAAGCCTGCTTTGAGGAGAATACATTCTGTCTGGTTGCTTTTAAGGGCAAATTTTAAAATAAAGACAGCTTTTAAAACAAGGAGAGTTGTGTGCTCCGCTGACCCCAGTGAGATACCCAGTAGCCTGGGTCACAGGTCTGATGAGCTGGGGGCACCTGGCACAGGACAAGCTGTTCGGGAAAGAGATGCAGGGCTGTGAGCTTCTGCTGCAATTGGGGGAAAAGGAACTCCCATCCATGGGGCTCTGCCAAGGTCAGAAACTGCAGCGGGGTCCAAGTGCCTCACAGTAGGGAGGGGTTGCGTAAAGGGTGCTTGGTGCTCAGAAAGAAAAGAGTTCGGAAAAAGAGGAGAGGGAAGTCCATGAAGAATGGGCTCCCCAAGGAAGAACTCCAACCCTTGACAAATGAAGCCATCCCCGCTGCAGTGTGTCCTGATAACTCAGGAACCTTTGGTCAGGAAGCGCAATCCCATGGCTGCCATGGAGCAGGGGCGCACCGAGGCACTCTTCGTATTCCCACCCTGCTCTAGGCTGTACCTCTTCACTCACATGCAGACTGAAAGTCATGGTTGGCCCCGCGCTTCCAAAGAAACCTCACAAGACTTCTTTTAAACTCCCTTTTCGTTACTTTTAGGTCTTCTCCTCTAGGTCTTCAACGTTTCAATAGCTTGCTTCAATGATGGCACACAAAACCAAGGGAAGATTCTTTGCCTGCTCCTCACCTCCACCTGCAGCGAACATGACATGCAGTCTCTACTCTCCAGAACAAGAAACTTGGACTTTGTAGCCCCTGTGTTCTGCAGTTCACGTCCAGCATTAGGCCTGGAAGGCATGCAGCAGCTAGCTCCTGCCCTTGTTGCCTGAGGAGCAAAAAGACCCAAGATGGTCTCAAAGAAGTTACTCGCTAGCATGCAGGGGTCCGCGTGCAGGGGTCCGGGTCCCAGATGGTCATACAGTGAATGATTAGCTCAGTCCCTCCCACGTGGTCAGCCGTGTCTCCGTTCTGTTCTTTGGGTCAGCACTTTGGACCCCAGGAGAGGGTTGTTCTTATTTTTCAAGCCACTATTCTGACTTCAGAATGACTTTGAGATGTCATAATTTAAGATTTAAAGTAATATTTATGGAATCTGTTGACCTGAAACAGACACACAGCTATTTCTCCAACATAATGAGTTTACCCGGGGGCTACAAAGAATAGCATTTCCTGGCACGCAGTCTAGCGAACCTTTGCAGGTCCAGCTCTTTTATGGACTTGGGGAGGTGCGGGGCTGTTGTAAACGAAGATTCCATTGGAGGAAACTGGAAGCTCCGAGTGTGGTGACTTCTCATTGGCTGAGCTGTTCCTGGGCCAGGAGGGCTCTTCCCTTCCTCTGGCTGATGTAGTTGCGCAGGATCACTTCCTGTTAGAGGTGCTGGTACCTCTCTTCCTTCGGCCAGTCTCGTGCGTTGAGTGAACTCTGCATGATAGTTCTCACTTCCAGCCTCCATGCTCTACTTTAAATGGGGCTTGTGTTTATTAGTTTTCATAAGTCGAACTTGATAGTGCTTTCTCCAGCTTTCTTTATGCGAACAATGCTTCCACAATTGTCCTCTCTAAATATTTCATTGTTGGAGCCTCAGTCCAGCAAGAAAACATTAGATTTATTTGCTAATAGGTGTGCCTGACCACAGACTTGGGCAACCTGAGGAGGGACTCCACTGGTCAACAGATGTAATTTAGTTGAGGATTTGCAATGACCAAAGGAAATGAATAATTTGACAGCCACAAAAGGAACGAATAGATTTTTCATCACAAAATAAAGCAAAAGAACTGTTAAAATGTGTACAGGAAAGTGACAGGATCCATTTTTAACGATTATGCTGTTCAGAAACAAAATTAATCTGATATAAGCAGCCTGAAATATTTTCATATCCAATGACAAAAAAGAAAATTATTGGCCCCTGTGACTCTTTAGGGATTAGTTGTGAGCAGCATATGAAGAAACCTTTGGAACTGAATCCATATAACAGAAAACATCTGTTTGGGCATCTTTCAATTTCAATACGTTGCAAGCAGGGAAAAGCTGACATTTAGAAATACCAGTCTGACATGTAAACTGGCCATTTCTGCGTTAAACATTTCATAGGCTTCCTTGGCAGAAAGTTATGATGATCCTTTAAATTTCTCTCTTCGCCTTTTACAATTCCTAAAAACATTTGTCTCCCCATCTTCTTCTGTGGTAAATCAAGCAACCAGACATGTAAACAAGGAGTAATTGTGAGGCCAGGATTTAAAATATTTCCTGTTAATATGGAATTGGAATTAGAGGGAAGAAATGGAACCTGGGTTGACAGAGCTAGAAACTCTTAGTCATATGATGTAGGTCCTGATTTTAATTTTTTCAGGTGGAGGGTTCAAGGAATGATGGGGAAAAATATTGCCTCTTCCATCTTTTAAAAACTCTGTGATCCCACGTCGCCTTCTGCTTCCTGGACTCCAAACCATGTCCTCACGCCAACTCCAGGCGCTCAGCTCCATTTACATGTAATCCACAGGAACTAGACTTTCCCCTAAAGTCTTTCCAAAGTCACAAATGATGTCCTGATAGCCCAATACATTGCCAATGACACAGAACACTGACTTTTTTTTCCTACCTCTTGGAATTCTGTCCTGTTCAGGCTGTTCTCATTTTCTTCACCCCATTTTCAGATTCATCATTAGCCCTTCACCCCTTAAATATTGGTGTTTCCCAGAAGCTTACGTCTTTTGTCCTCAGCTTCCACGCCCAGGATGTGTCTTATCTGCCCCCTCCTGCTTCATTCCCAGCATCACCACCTTGGTTCGGGCCTTCATCCCTCCTCCCAGAATGGCTGCCTCTGTCTCCTCCTCACTCCAGGTTGCATGCAGGCCCCACCCCACTTCCTGATCATTCCCCTCACTGTAGCCAGGACTATGCACCTAAAGGGAAAATCTATTGTGCTATTTCTCTGCCTTAAATTCCTTTAGTGGCTTCCCTTGGCTCTCAAGATAAAGCCCAAATTCCTCAGCTCACCCATCCCAGTGTGGACTCCCCTGGGCTGGCCTCCTCTCATCCTGCCAGTCCCTGCAGCTGCCTCTTGCTCCACCTCTGTCTTTGGTACAGGTCATCCTGGCTCTCAGGGATGGCCCTACGCCTCCATCACCTCCCAACTCACTCTCAGCCTGTGTGTCCCCGTTTTCCTTTCCGGTATTGGCATTTGTACCTTTTTTAAGTTTTTTAATTAATCAGTCTCACCCATGGGTTACCAAGGTTCTTTGTCTTTTCAAAACACACAACTTTGGGCTTTGTTGATTCCTCTACTCCATTTTTTATTTCAGTAGTTTATGCCCTTGTGTTATTATTCTCTTTCCTCCACTCTCTTTGCACTTATTTTGCTTTTCTCTTTCTAATTTCTTCAGATGAACAGTTAGTTCGTTGAGTGTTTCCAGTTTACATCTTTTCCTAATATAACATATTAAGATGAAACTGTGCCTTTAAGCATGGCTTTTGTTACATCCCATGTGTTTTGGAAAACTGTATTTCTGTTGTTTGTTTTGTTTCCGCTTTGTTTCGGTTTTCTGACCTGTGGGTTATTTTGATATTTTTCTTTATTTTTAAACATATGTGATTTTCCAGTTATCTGTTTGCTTTTGAGCTGTGGTCACATTACATAGTGCCATTTTAACACCTTGGAGTTATTGAGACCTGCTTCATAGCCAAGTTTTTGTAACTATTCAATGTATACTTGTAAACTAGACACACTCTCATGTTGTCCCATGATGTTTCAGGTTTTTAATTATGTTTTTAAATTTTTTTCATATCCTTACAGATATTCTGTCTGCTTGATCTGTCAATTCCTGAGAGAACTCTGTTACAAAATGTCAACATGACTTTGGGTTTATTCATATCTCTGTTTAGTTCCTCCAGTGGTTTTTCTTTCAAATATTCTGGGGCCAGTTAGGTGCATATAAATTTTAAATTATTTTATCTTCCTGATGAGTTGAATTACTAAGTTACTAAGAAGTAACTCTTAATCTCTAGTAAAAAATTTTTATGTTTTGCTTTAAGGTCATTTTTTACATTAATATAGATTTATCAGCTTTCCTCTGGCTATTGTTTGCAGAATATAACTTCTACTCTTTTTTATTTTCAAACTTTTTTACACCTAAGTTTTCATTTATGTCTTGAAAATAGAGTACAATAGCATTAATTTGTAATAAATCCAGGAATCTGTCCTTAAACTGAAATATTTAATCTACTTATATTTAATATAATTATTAATATATTTGACTTTATATCTACTGTCTTATAATATGTTTTTAATATTTGATTTATTATTATTTTCTAAGAGAGGGAAAGGGAGTGAGGCAGAGAAGGAGAGAAACATCAATGTATGGTTGCCTTTCACCTGCCTCCAGCTACAGACCTGGCTGGAGACCTGGCTTGCAACCTAGTTATGTGCCCTGGCTGGGAATCAAACCAGCGAACTTAGGGTTCACAGGCTGGCACCTTATCCACTGAGCCACCAGCCAGGGTTACAATATGCTTTTTATTAGTCCAGCTTACTTCATGTCCTTTCTCTTTTCTTGCCTTTTTCTTTCCTTTTTTTTTTTTTTTTTTTTTTTTTTTTTTTTTTTTTTTTTTTTTTTTTTTTTTTTTTTTTTTTTTTTTTTTTTTTTTTTTTTTTTTTTTTTTTTTTTTTTTTTTTTTTTTTTTTTTTTTTTTTTTTTTTTTTTTTTTTTTT